>APFE030587002.1:100239-118756 GCA_000404065.3 Pinus taeda
ATGGCAATTGCAATGCAAAATTAAATTTACTAGAAGATCATATTGAGAGAGTTGTGTTTTTGCGATAATGGACGAGAGAAATGCCAAGCAACTGCTATTGGTAAAGGGCAGTAATCGAACAAATAATTAGTGAATAATATGATCAACATTCACAGAAAATCAGACTGAACCAGAGATGCAGGTGAAAAAACGATCACTAAAGGTAAGTGCTATTTAAACTGTGTTTGTAAAGTGAACCAGTGGTGAGTAGTTACATCAGCATGCCAGTATACCATATCAAGATTATAGGATTACACACTTTTCCAATGAATTAGTGAATCATAAAGGTATATCTTAATTATGTCATACCATATAATGAAATATTAATGTGAACAGAGAACCAAAGAATCTGCATGAGGAAGCAATGAGGAACTAATGAATGCACCAAACTTTAAGTTATACTAACATTATTCTGTTGCAGAATCTGATTGTCGTAGCTTATTGTTAAGAATATATCTGTCCTTAGATACCAAATTGGATAGCTAATTAAAGAAAAACTGCAATGTGATGTGAGTCACTAGATGATCCAATCCATCCACTAATTCACCTTTCAAATGATCATTGAATGCAAGATAAGGAGTACTAATGATCTAGATTCTATCAATCACGGAGATGTGGTTCAATATCCACGAAAAGTCGAAGAAGTGCTTCGAGTCTCGTGACTAAAGAATCTTTTTCCTATTACAAGATTACCATCAATCCTATGGAAAGTAACACAAAAATGACATTTCCTTTTAATCATATTCAGTTACTATTTTCATGTCATGTGTTAAAAAGAAAGAAATACGACTGTATAAAAGTTGTAATGATGTTTAGTTCAATAAATTTGGTATATGGTGAAGTAATATTAATATATATACCATAAAATTTATGAATCAAGCATAAAAATATTCCAGACCATAAAGAAAAGACACTGCCACCCGATCCAGAACCGGATCGGATGACGGGGAAGGTCATGCCTCCCCAATACAAAAAATAATGATTTTATTAATTATATGGTCTGCCTGCAAGCGCATCCGCGAAGGCAACACCATTTCAAATCCCTTAAATTACAATACAATTAGGCGTAAAATTTCCTGCCTAAGATAGAAAATTTTAAACTTGTCGAGAAATCTGTCCATACTGATCAACCTCATATTGTGGTTTGAAACATTCAGACACCTGCTATCTTGTGATATACAATTACAAATTTACAGACTTGTTATATAGCTTCGTACATAGCTTGATCAGCCGCACCTCCGGTGTCCAAAATCTGAAAAAAAAAAAAAAAAGCAAAGCAGTACTAACCCGCAGAATTAATGAGCCCACTGATGTAAATGGATTATCAAACGCTGAGCGCAATAGCAGAATAAAATATAGATGTGGAGGTATAACTAACTGTAAAAAGATTCATCTATCTGCAGAAAGATTCACCCATTGATTAATTGAATCCATGGAAAGCTACGCGCGATTCCTCATTCGAATTACGTGGGAATTGAATGGTTAAATTGTTGCAGATAGATGTGTTATCAACAGGATTTGTTCAGGGTGAGATGTTGGTTCATGAATACAACGTAATTTATGAACCTACATGAAGATAGACAAGCAATAGCCAAGTCTGTTAATGAATTACAGTTTCAAAATCAAGATGAGATAGAAATGGTTAAGTTGAACACATAGAAATAATAATATAAATGGAATTTCCATGATCAAGACATGTACGAGGACTATGATGACTAATACAAAAAGTATCCATTATGATAATGTCACTTAATGTTCAACAATGATGATTACCACCAATTTAAAACTTGAGTAACCAAAAAAAAGCATGGATATGCTACGTTGAAGCTCTTCTCAGCCCAAATCTCTTTTTCCACAGTATGATATACCGTCAAGACCTCTTTGTCTGACATCGAGAAGCATCTTTATCCCAGTAAAACCAACTTCTTCAAAACCCACTATAAGGGAATCCATCAACACATTTGGACAGTGGAATTCCATCAGAAGAAAACTAAGCCATAGAATAGATTCAAGAGACGATCTCAATTATAAGAATAGGAGGATACCAGAAGATAAAATTTCCATTAGATGAATGCTCTCCACAATAATGCACTAACTTAGAATTCAAAAAATAGATATCCACTTAATACATGAACCATAAGTCAAATGATAACTCGAGCGCTTATCCTTTCAAACAATTAGCCAATGATTTTTTTTTTATGCAATGTAACAAGATTACTCAATGCCCTTAACCTTTCAAGACATGCCAAACACGACAAATGCTTTGCCAAGGTGCTCAAGATAACAATGATAATAGAAAATGCAACCAATGTTTCTTATTCAAGTAAGAAAATCCCAATGATCATTCAACTTAGGAGATGTCAAGAAGACCTTCAAATCTCCTTAGGTGCCAATATAAAGTTATCTTTCAATAATGTGTTAGAATTATACCAAACTTGTCCAACAATATATCTCTTATCTAATGCAAACAGTGATTGCTCAACAAGCATATAAATGCTCTTATACAGCTAGGAACCTTCAAGATATACCACTGAAAAGATGCCAAAAAAAAGATATATTCGTTTAAATCAACAAGTCCCTTAGTTACTTAACACTTTTAATGCCAATAAAACAAAAAGGCTTTCAGCCTTAGTGCAAAATTAGGAACACCTAGATGGCCAATTTCTTAAGAGATCTTTCAAGCTGAACTATAAACTGTAAGCAATTTGATAAGGCCTTGGTGACAAGCTACTAAAAACAAGAATTCTGATATGTTTTATGTCAATACCCTCTTATCCAATGCCTATAACCTTATGAGTAAATGAGAGCACTTTAAAGCAATGTATTCAGAATTTCAAATGACACAAATGAGTATCTTCAAGACAGCAGATAATTACTTATGCTTCAGGATTTTATGCTGATACCATTTACTAGAACACCATGTGGATTGCGTAGCTTTCATTTTTTTTATTTGTGGGCAGTCAACCATGGTAACGTTAAGCATTGTTGATTTCAGACCGAGTGAATTCAAGATGACTCAAATTGAACCATTTGTGGTATGGCATATATGGGATTTATTTTCTCAATCAATGTAACAAAAGCATCATCACCAAAAAGCAAAGTGGAAACAAATAATTTGTGATAATTATACACATGCTAAGATCATTGATCGTGATAAGTTTCAGCATCAGAGAGCCAGAAACCCAAAAAAACACAACTAATTTGATTTTGCAGCACTCGTCATAGAATTATTGTGAGTAAGTAATCAAACGCTGCAATGAAACCTTGGCAGCAAACATAGAAGACGTGATTTGATTATCTTCTAGGCATACCAGAAACCATCACAAAACTAAAAATGCTCATACTATTAGACGCAAATTATACCACTTAATCAGAAATCTGATTCTGCTTAAACATTTCTAACATGATTTTTATGGTACTTAGTGTTTTTCAATTTAGGAAAACAGCCCCCGGAAAATCTAAAAGCAGAATTCATCGATCCAGTGAACTTGCAAGCATGCCAAATTTTCGTGCAAAAACTCAAACAGAATTCTTCAATGACAACCGAAACCATCAAATGCATCTTAAGCATTCAGTCCAATGGACTCCAATCCCAGCAATAAATAAATTAGCATAACTTCAGGCAACCTGCATGATAAAGTTTCTGATATAAATTTAAACAGAATCAGTCATGAAAATCCCAAAGGATCTCTTATTTGCAAGAATAAATCAAATTTTGAATTCATAATGTTGCTACCGAGGGTGTATTTCCACTGTTCAGTTTACAAAATTAAATCTCAGAACCAACGCAAAAACATCAAACACTGCAATCTAGAGACAAGCCTCTCCAACCTTTATTTACCAAATCACCCATCTTTTAGTCGAAATGGAGTTAAGGTATTGCCATGCATTTTATGTTGATATTAGATGATTACATGCAAGTGGAAAGCATTGATCATAAATTTAAAAAGAAATTTTTCCCATTAGCCCACAAAGACACCATTCAGGAGTCCCAACTTATGAGTCCCAACTTATGATTCGCACACCAATTAAATTCACCAAAAGATGATTTTATCTTACATACATTGTTTTCGTTAAAAAGAATTACACCTTAGCAACAAAGAGGAAATCACATGAGGCAACCCTGCATCCCAAAGGCCATTGACAGAATAGCAGCCTATTACACCACTTAATAATTAATCCAGATCAAATTAGATCTTTGTTAACATATTTGTTTAGCAGAATAGCAGCACATTACACCACTTAATCCAAGACAAAATTTAATTTAATTTGACACATTATTTTCGTAACATATAAGTCTCTCACTTTATATCCAGAATGACCAACACCCTTGTCAATTCAAAAAAAAGATGAAGACGTTAGGCAAACAACCATAGCACATCGCTGGCTTCAAAATAAATTAATGAATGTGTTTCAAGCTTGTTACCATAAATTAATTGAATGACTAATAACAGAAAAAACCTTGGCAACAGAGCTATCTTGCAGCTTAACTTATAGAAATATCAATGTTTACAATTAAAAATCAATCATCGACTCAAACAAATCTCATCAATGTTTACAGCCACAATAACGCAAAATATGAAATAAACAAGGGCATCTGAACCATGATTTCTTTGTGCATCACACACTTTGTTCAGTTAATGGAGTGACACTTGTGTGACAACTTGACAAGTAGGAAAGGGAGTTTTGTTTTGTTTTGTTTTTTTTTGTTTTGTTTTTTGTTTTTTTTGTTTGTTTAATTATTTCCGTTGAAACACGATTGACGCTTCACAATAAAACAAATTAAACAATTAAAAGAGAGAGAAGAGGTAGAACTTCGCAACATACTTGTCCAACGCCTCTAGATACTTCTGCTTCCGAATCTCGAAAAATATTTTCATGGAGTATCTGTTATCGTCCACTTTCGTGAACCCGTAAAGATACCTCTTAAAATCTAATCAGTAGGTTCTAACAAAGTTCAGCAGAGCAATGCCCCAAGTTACTCAAAATAGCCCGAGAAATACAGAATAGGCCAAATATATACGGGTAGCACCAATCCAAAATATTATAAGAGTTGCACAACGTAATCCATCGCAAATGCATCAGAAATGGAGGAACCCATCCCCATATCCTAAGAAGACACTTTTCATATAATTAAATGTAGATTCTTGTGAGTAAAAATCTCTCCATGTTTATTGATTTCTGGCATCTTTCTCATGTAGGCCTCAATCCTGGCCCACCTAAAAATTAATTATACTCTGGCCCCTTAGGTTAGCTCAGAGGAAAACACCAAACTGTACTTAGAGCATTGTTTCCAACATGACTCATAAGCCAGAATGCACACAAACAATGAAATTCTAATTTCCAGCAATATTTTGAAGAACAAGAATCAAAGGAAGAAAAACAGAAAAAAAACAGTTCTGGCAGTGCCAGTATGGCTGAGATGCCCTGGACACATCAGGAGAATGGATAAGATCTCAAACCTTTAGAGCCCTTCAAAGAAGAAGATGCACATTTTATATTTTGCCTTGCAGTAGAAAATTTGCAGGGTATCTTACTATTCGGGAGAATGGATCGGGTGGCACAAAACAATCAACAGAACTAAAACTAATGATAAAAATTAATTCTACTGATATTTACTGATTCATTGGAGTAAACAAATGACACTCACAAGAAGAGAAAATTTGTGCAGTATTAAAGAACGTGACTGGACAGACAGGGGAAGCAGGGAAGTGTCTGATACAAATTTCACCTGCATATTTAGGCACAGGATGAGATACTTGACCTAGGGGAGTTTTTCTCTTAACAAAACAAGCCTCTTCATCCACACGGGATTCATTATAATCTTTCTAAATCCTGTCCAGAAATACCCAAATAAAAAAAAATTAGAAAATTTACCTGATAACAATTAGTTTTCATTTGTACAGAGATTCGACTTTCTAACCTGTCAGAAAATACACAAATTGAAAAATAGAAAATTTACCCATCAGAAAAATAGAAAATTTACCCGTTAACAATTAATTTCCATTTGTACACACGATTCAACTTTCTGAGGAAACTTATCTCTCAGACTGGTGGCATTGCCCGATAGTCAGGGTAATGATTTGTATGTTCCTCACTGTGTGGATATTCCAGGTATATCTTTAGATATTTATGAAAGGAATACATGATTTGGCACTCCAGGTCCACAATCCCATTCAATAAACAGGAAAACAAATAATGATAGGAATACACGATTTGGCACTCCAGGTCCATTACAAATAATGATAACTGGACAGAGTGCAATGGAACAAAACAAAATTACAAACAAATCTAAACAAATAGGTGCAACAACATGCAATATTTAACTAATACACAACAAACCTTCTCCTGTCAACAGTTTAACAAACCTTGGAAGACTGATTTTGAAGGAAAAAAAAAAGAAGACAATATTTTCAAGCAAACAAAAGTTATATCAAAAAAATGAGAAATCCATGTTCAAAGTAAGATCAAGGGAAAAATTCCACCCAACAGAGAGATACAAAACAACAATGACCTTCTCTCGCACTAATAAGAATACCCAAAAAATTATCAAATATAACAGCCACCTACAATAGCCAATTCAAAGCCTCCCCAATGCTCAAATAATTTATGAAACAGAAATTCTACGCAGAGAATGTTATCTGCTAGTGCCAGATTATATTCATCATGAGGTTAAGAAAAAAAATTGAAAAATCATATAACCTGGCAGAGCTGGGCAAAGGAAAAGGAAATACAATGTCTAAACACAATCTAATCAAGAATCAGGGTGCAATACAAAATTCAAGTGCTCTAGGAGTTGAATAACTGTGGCGATTTGAACAAAATGGGAAAATGAAAATTTGCATATGACAGATAAGCACAATCAGATCTAATCTACAGGTTCCCATTGCCAAATCTAACAGTCGTGATGCTCTAGAATCCGGCAAACAAAATACTAAACCAGTTGTCAAGAACCTAACTGTAAATGTTCAATCGACGACGTCTCAGCCTCTGTTGCTAAATCAAGCCCTATAAAGATCACATATATTTAATAGAAAACAAAGAAACTTCATAATTAAATGAACAAATCGAATGCTCCAGCAGCGACAACAATAGCCATCAACCATCAAAGCACCGGCCAATACTGAAACCAACTCAAGAGAACAGAAAATACTAATACAAAAAATGCTAAAATAAGTATGTAAAAACCAACTCTAATACAGAGTCCAAGGAAACAATGAATCAATGAATACTCGTTAAAATCACTGCAAAATTCGAGGAATAAGATGCCGCCTCCTGGAATTAATCAACCTGTACTTAAAAACCAGTCAAGTTAGAAAAATTCCAACAAAGAAATTTTCCAGATGCCCATAGGCCCTAAGGGTTAAACATGCTCTGATACCATATGTAACAGCACAAGTAAAACTAAAATTAATATCAAAAAAGGAAAGCAATTCTTCAATGAAATTATACCTGTACCACAAGATTTGGGGACGACTCTCCTCCCAACCGTAGGCTCAATTGTGCAGGATTCTGCTACAACTGGCCACCCCCGAGCCCTCAATCAACGACTACTGCCAGTATTCCTAAGTCTCATAGCATTCTCCCAAGAGAGATGAAGATGGAACCTCAGAATGATTCCAACCCGCCCATCCTCCTCATCATTCCTTAAATAGAAAAAACATTGGAGGGAAACCACATGCACACCCTCCATGTGTCTGCATGCCACATGCCCACCCTCCAAGTGTCGGCATGCTAATTTTTTGATAATTTCCTTATTTTATTATGGTTATTACTATTTTTTTATTTTTATTATTATTTGTTATTTTGGTTATTACTATTTATTTTTATTACTTATCTTTTTTTTTTTATTTTATTTTTTTTTTTTTTATATGATTTTTTTTTTATTATTCATTATTTTTATTATTACTGATTTTTGTATTATTTTATTATATTATTTTATTATTTATATAAGTGGTTATTAAAATTATTCATTATTATATTTTTATTAATTATTATTTTGTATTTTTTTATTAGTTCTTATATTTATTATTTATTATTAAGGGAGGGATGTTACATAGGGTTTAAAACATAATCATCAACATACTCGTAAGTTAGGGTTTTCACAATGACCCTTTTTAGGGTTCCACAAGAGTAATCAAAGACGTGGGGAGGGTAGACCCAATCAAGAATATTTAAAATTCAAGAAAGCTAGACAAAAAGATGTTAGTAATAGTTTATCAAAAATGAATATGGAGAGACCAAAACTTGTAATTCAAAACATACCTCTTTGTTTTTAACAAACCTTGTAATTCCAGTGCTTTGTCTTGTGAAACCTTCTTCCATGTTCCTTGAGTATTCAACAAGTCTTTTCTAAGCAAAAATATGACTAGAAATGTGATTAGTATTTAATATAAACAAACTTAGATAAATAAGGGAAACCAAATATAAAAGACAATACAAGAAGTAAGATACTTACCTTTGGAAGTTGGTAAGGGCTCCTTCCAAGCTTGAGGGATAGAGTCCCCAAGAGTTTCTAGCAAATAGGTCTTTGACTTTGGGTCATTCCATCATGTTCTTCTTTGGTGAAACTTCTTTGGCAATGTTTGCTTGATCCACGTCCCTTCTTTCTTGGCCCTTTAGACTTCTTGATTTCTTTGTGGATCTCTTCACTTGTCCCAAGACTTTATTCTTTTTGAGGATGAGATCTATCCTCTTCTTCCAAGCATTGTAATTAAATGATTCTTCTAATTTGTTCTCTTCCTTTATTGTGTTAGACATTGTCCTTGAAGACCGTAAGCTTTTTTTTCTTATAAGGTCTCCTTATATGATCCTTTAATCATTTTCTTGAGGTTCCTTAGATTACTTTCAATAGATCCTTAAACTTTTTTTTTCTCCTTCTTCATCTTAGCTCCATTCTCTAGTTTTAATGTGTTGATCCCAGGCCTCTAATAGCTTTTGTTATCTCCCAATTCCACTGTATGAGAAGATGATTCATTTGATAGAGTGTGAGGTTGTTTACTCTTTCTTATCATATGCCTAGATGCTTCATTGTCAATAATCCATGCATTATCATTATTAAGTGAATCTATAAGTGCAACCAAGAATCCCTGACTTTTGACTTTGTTGAATAAGTACTAGAAGATCTTTTTGATACAACTTCCTGCAGTATTAAATCCCATTCTTATCATAGAAGGAGTAATCATTTCCTTCAAGCCAATGAAGTGATCTTCAATCTTCTTTGACCTTAGCTCTGAAACCATGTTGAGAAATCAATGCTAGTAGGATTAGGGTTGGATTTCTCTTTCTTGATAATTACTTGTGAATTATGTTGGCTTCTTTTACTTATTTGTTATATTATCTTTCATCAAACAATTACCAAATTATGTGTGCATGAAGATCTCAAAAACACAAGACACAAGATGTAGGCACTCTGCTAGGGAAAAACCCCTATCTAGGGGAAAACTCAGTCAAAATCTCTTCCTTCAATAGTTTTCCTTGAGACTCTTCAACTTAGACAAAGACCTCCTCCACACCAAGCCAACCTCTTCTTCTTCGATCCAACCTTTGACCTAGTCGCAAGAACACTTCGCCCCTAGCAACTTCAACTTGGCAACTTTCGACATTAGTAGAGCCTCGACTTGATAGCTTCCGGCATCAGCAACAGCTTCGACTTTGACAAGGAGACTTCGATCTCCTAAACTAGCCCACATGAGAGAGAGAGAGAGAGAGAGAGAGAGACCAAAAATTTGATTTTCTTCTTCCCTTCCTCCTTGACCAAACTCGCACTCCTTTTAGCCCCTTCCTTCAACTTCGCACTTTTCCCAGCTTCTAGCTTCAGATATCAAACTATGCTTGAGAGAGTGAGATGCTTCAATTGAAGTCAAACTGCCTTATATATATACCCTTCAAATGAGGTCGAATTGCCTACCTTGAGGTCGACTTGATCTTCTCGAGGTTGACTTGGTGTGGAGGTTACATAATTCATTTTGACCCAAAAATATTTCTTTTACTTTGTTTGAAAGCCTAAGAAGGGTCTCATAAAATATGCAATGACTCTAATGACTCTCTATTAATTCTAGGATTCCACAATGGGACTTTACTAATAAAATGATGACCCAAGCATGAAACCCATGCTTTAATAAGTCATTGTAACAATAATATAAATTCTTTTGACAAATACATTCTATGAAGATCAAACCTAGTTACATTTTTCAACAAATTGCTTATTTCTTAATATTTACTACTTGATTATAGAGTATAAGGTTTTCAAATTAATTGTGTATTTTCCGTGGATATTGTCACTTGTACGGATGTATTAAATCCTATCATGGAAAAATGTATCAAAAATCTATCAGGGAAGAATGAATTAATAATGCCTTATTATTTCACTTATATAATGGGTATATGTTGTGTTGGTGATCATATTGTCCATCACTTCTATACTACTAAATTAATTTGCTTAACAACAATATTTGAATCCAAAGTTTGGTTCAACTCAATTACGTACGTGCCCTCTATTCATCTCAGCTATACATCACATAGTGCTTTATTTAGTGAAACCAGAGTTGGGAAGCATGTTCTCAGAGCTCTATTTATTGATCTCGAATCAACAATTTTTGATGAATTCAGGACAGGTCCATACAGGTAGCTTTCTCAACCTGGACAACTTATTTCTGGACAGGAAGATGCAGTGAAGAGCTTTGCTCGAGGCCATTATACTGGTCAGGTTTCATGTTCTTTTATATATTGCTTGCAAACATTAGAGAGCTTAGGCAATATATGAATACTAGAGGTCATCTCTTTGGGTTCATTAATTTGTTAGCAATGATTAACACAAGAGGCCTAATTTGATTCTTCAAGTACCTTAAAGATTAATGTGGATTTGTTTTGGTTCTTCTTTTTTTTGTCCTCTAAATTTGTTATTTTTTGAGTATCCAAACCAAAGTCGTGCCCCAAAACCTTATCCACCCAGTTAACCTAAAAACGAGCCTTCTCATCCATCGTCATACTCGTTTGTAGTTCTAGTGAGCATAGTGCAGTTGCGCTCCAATCACGTTAAATTGTAATAATGAAAGATTAATTTGGGGGTTTGTGAAGGATAGTAGCAAGTGTGTGACTATCTTTGTTAGAGTCTTAGAGAGGGCATTTGTGGACAATATTCAATTGGCTACCACTACCCTTTACCAGTTCTTTGTATCAGAAAGTAAGTCTGACCACCAAATCTATAGGTCTACCAATTTTGCTTTGTTTCAGAAATTGAGTCTGATTATCAATTCTACCAGTCTACCACTTCTATAGATTCTCTTTTCCCTTTTTTTCAATGACAATGATAGTCTCTTGTCATCAATTTCATTAATTTACAATCAAAGTTCTACTTTTAAAATTTCACCCTTGCGAACCAAAAAAATACAAAAACCTAATCAAATGGCATAGTTCCAAAGGTTGAGGTCTCAGTTCTCAAGGCCAAATTTCAAGTTCTCGAAGTTGAGGTCATAGTTCCTTACATTGCAATTCCCCAGGTCAAGGTCGCAATTCTCGACATCACAGTTTTCGAGGTCGAGGTCTTAATTCTCGAGGCCAAGGTCATAGTTCTTAAGGTTGAGGTCATAGTTCTCGAGGCAATAGTTCTCTAGGTTGAGGTCATAGTTCCTAATGCCATAGTTCTTGATGTCACAACTCTAGACATCATAGTTCTTGAGTTCCCAAGGTCAAAGTTCCTGAAGTCACAAAAGGACAAGATCAAGTTTCCAAGGCTAAGGTCACAATTTCCAATGTTATAGTTCCCAAGGTCACAATTCTCGATGTCATAGTTTCCTAGGTCATAGTTCCCCATGTTACAATGCTTGAGTTTTGGAGGTCACAGTTCTCGAGATCAAGGTCATTGTTCCCGAGGTTGAGGTCATAGTTCTCGAGGTTGAGGTCATAGTTCTTAACATCACAATCCCCCATGTTATAGTGCCTAAGTTCCCAAGGTCATAGTTTGCGAGGTTGAGGTCATAGTTCTCAAGGTCACAGTTCTCCAGTCACCTTGCCTTACCAAAATCTTGAAGGTCTCTGTTGTACTATGGAGTCAAGGATTACATATTGTGGGCATAGCCTCTAGGTTGCCCAATGTATTAATTGATGGGAATTTGATGTCTAAATGTGTGTGTGCTCGTGTTTGCGCACTTAAGTAATAGGCTATGGGAAAAAGTGACCTATTGAATACTATAATAATGTTAGTCATATTCGTTGGTCACCTAACATGAGCAAGCATTGATGAGTAACAAAAGTAGGATTTGAGGTTCCTGATCTAGTTGTTCCTTCCTAAACAAATGGCCAATTTACATGCAAGCATGATGGCTATTAGGCATCTCTAAAGGCCATGTTACAAGCTAGCTGTGTATTATACTTACATAGGCAAGTAAGCAGTCCTATGATGGACTCTCCTGCTCATAAAGGGAACAAGTCTTATACCAGACCTCTATCCCTGACCATAATATTGTTGCTCACTGGATGTCTTTGTTGGCCATTCATGGATATTAATAAAAGAGATTAAGGCACAACTTTACAATATAAGATCCTTAGAGATGTTAAGGAGGTTGGAGCCTCAAATGAGGTTTAGGTGGTTGAAGATATAATGCTTGCCATTATGTAGGATATATGGTGCATAATTGTTATTTTTGACATTTTTTTGGATTGCAATGTGCAATTCATACACTGGATAATTCATTAAAAGGTATGGGAAAAAATTATTGGATTTTCAAAAGATTTTTGTTGTGAGGTCCAAGCAATTGTATATTTGCATTCACTGGATATCTCATGCCATACATAAGTCAAATGCATGGTTGGAATTGCTTAAACTAATGAGAATGTTGTAATCTGCGTACTTCACTTGAATTGAATGCATGTTTTGTTGTAACAAAGCGATTCATATTACATTTATACGTATTGATTTGTTTGATGGAGTGGATAAAAACTAGAAGATGGAGATAAACATATTAAGAACATGAGCTTGATAGGCAATGTTGGGATGACCTAGAATATATGATGGCCTTCAATCAACCTGTTGCCTTTTGAATATTCAAGAAGAACGATATTCTTCACAAGAGGTTCTGCTTCTCCTTTGCATATTGAAACCTATGTTTTGGATCCTCAGTGGTATGAAGATAGGATAGAGCAACAAAGGCCCAATCACACCCTGTTGTTGTTAGATGACACATGGATACAGGGCCGATAGGAAGTTCCTCCAATAATTTTGTAATGATATTATATTTATAAATATAATGGAGCCAAATCCTTGCGACTAGGGTTTTAAGGTCCCGAATTCCATTAGATGCATTGAGAGTGCTAGCAATGACAGAGTCTGCTGCAAATTTGCAAGTTTCACATCTTCATGCTGATGGACATTCAACGACAAATTTTTTGTGTATGTTGGATGGATTGCAGTATCCTTGTTGGTATAATTACTGGCATATATATATAAGGCTCATATGATATTTCAATTCCAAGAGCCCATGTTGAAGCATGTTCTTTCCAGGAGGGATGGTTGACTTTGACAAATTGCTAGGGGATCTTTCAAAAAATCTGCATCAATTCTTCAATCGAGACATCACATGTAGGAGGCCATAGATCTTTGGTGATGTGGATCTCTTTTGGTTGTAATTTTTGAGGAGCCTAGTAAGTGCCTTGAAATTCAAGGAACAGATTTAGAATTGATTTTGCTCCATAGGCTCCAAAGAAGGGGCATCCCTATTAGCAACAAAGCTACAGGCCTTGTTGGTAGCTACCATACAATTCTTGGAACTTAAAGATTATAATTGTAAGGTTCGTTTGTTTACTAGTGGGAAATTAAGGAAACTTATATGCCACAAGCTACGCCTTCACTTTGAACATTGAACCTTAAAATCCAACCTTGCTATAGGTCAAGCTAGTGTCTTAGCTTTGGGCATCAGAATGCGGTTTAAATGAGCTTCATGTAGGTCTTAAAAACTATAGTTGTCAGCGAACCTCCTTGCAATTGTTGAGATTTTTCTGTTAATTAAATTAGGAAAAAATCTCATGAATGTGACAACAATAGGATTTGTTGCTAAGTTAGCTCCAGTTATTCCTGAGGAGGAGTTATTGCATCCTATATTTGTTGTGAGAGAATTTATGATTTAGTTTTCAACTCCATTTATAAAAATGTAAGCCCGTAGAGGATATTTGTGCTGAGAGGGTGTGAGGAATTATGTTGTTGTAATCTCTTGTTGAATAATAAGATTGCCGATGCCTCTATTTGGTGGATGTAGCCCAGATTGGTTGGGTGAACCACGTTAAAATCTGTGTTTTTCATGGTTGAATACTGTGTGTCTTATTTGTTTTTAAATTTCTGCTGTGTTAACTCTAACACTTGGTATCAGAGCAAATGTTGTTGAGCTGGTATGTGTGACAAAGACCAAGTCTGTTGTGTGTGACAGAGACCAAGAGACGCCAAGTTTGCTGCGTGGATCAGCGCAAATACCAGTGCGTTAGCCAGCCTGTGGACCAATGCGTTAGACCAGCGCGGTGAACTGAGCGTTGATCAGGGCAGTGGACTGGAGGTTGGAATTGCGTGGCCGTGTAAGTTGATACACTGCGCCATGCACTGGTAGAAGAGACCAGAGTTGTTATCAATCTGCGTGGCCAGATCTGTCATCGATCTGCTGTGGCGTGATTCGTGACCATTCACGTGGACGCTGTTTGATTTGCAGCGTTGAATGGTGAATCTGCAATGGTCAAAGGTGAGCTGCACGGTGTATTCTTTTACAATGATTATTAAGATGCCAAACCATTGAAAAATCGATTATTAACATGCCGTGGAATGGTTGAAACAATGAGTCCACATGTGGTCATACGCATGGTTAGTTGGGCCTTCTAAAAATCGGTAATTGGAATCAAGATCTAATTGGTTAGTAGCTCAAATCATGTCACATGCGAGACTGTGTCTATTGGCTACACTAATGGTCATTTGAAACAACCAAATAATAACCTAGGAGCGTAGTTTTGGAAATGTTTTTGTTTGGAATTTGGTCTTTAAAAAGAGACAAAAACGTTTACACATGGGTCACCGTGGAACAATACATTAAAAAGTCAATTTGAAAGTTTCGATACAACTATCATGAAATGTTTTTTGTTTTGTATGTTTGAAACAAAAAAAAGGGGGATTTGTATTAGATATGATATTATATCTATATCAGATTTTGTTTTGTTTTGTTTTTTTTAAATGGTAATATGCCATGATATTTGAAGGCAAAGGCATTGTATTGATGAAAGGCAGTTTTTTTAATACAAACCTCATTTATTAAAAGTTTCAATTGGAGATTTTGTGTGACACAACATGGCAAAAACTCAAAGTGCTCGATTTGAGATCGAGAAGTTCAATGGCAAAAACAACTTCGAGATCTGGAAAGTGAAGATGTATGATCTACTCGTGCAACAAGGCGTGGCGAAGGCATTGTTGGGAAAAGCAAAATAGCCTTATACCATGACAGATGATGAATGGAGTGACTTGGATCAAAGAGCACTGAGCGGCATTCGACTGTGTTTGGCGGATGATGTTTTGTTTAACATCGTGTCAGTGAAAACTGTTGCTGGTTTGTGGACAAAGCTTGAAAAGCTGTACATGACAAAATCCTTAACCAATAGGATTCTTCTGAAGCGACAATTATACAGTTTGTGCATGAAGGAAGGTACATCTATTACTGATCATTTGAATACCTTTAATACTCTCATGGTGCAATTAGAAAGTATAGAAATAAAATTTGAATCAGAAGATAAAGCTATAACTTTATTATGCTCGTTGCCAGAGTCATTGGATCATTTTGTTACTTCTATAAGTCTTAGTTCATCAGAAACCCTTGAGTTTGATGTTGTTGTTGGAGCTTTGTTGTCCGAAGAAACAAGGAAGAGGTCAAATTCAGAAACCTCTACATCAGAAGCAATGATGGTCAGAGGTCGTTCTAAAGAAAGACGCTTCAGTAAGCACAACAATTCGCGTTCAAAATCAAAAGGGAAAAAGAGTAAGGTAAAGTGCTGGTTTTGTGGAAAATCGAGACATTTGAAAAAGAACTGTTGGGAGAGACAACAAACATCCAAAGAAGACTCTTCGACAGAGAAGAAAGAAGCAAACATGATAGATACAGGTTCGGCGTCCATTTCAGGTATGAGTGATGAAGTGTTATCAGTTAGTTTGTCTAATCATGATCAATGTTGGCTGTTAGATTCTGGTGCATCAAATCACATGTGCATTCATAGAGAATGGTTTAAAACTTATAAATCAATCAATGATGGAGTAGTTTACATGGGAAATGATGTCACATGTAACAATGTGGGAATTGGAAGCATCCAACTTAAAATGTTTGATGGGACAAATAAAATTCTAACTGATGTAAGACATGTACCTGAACTAAGAAAAAACCTCATTTCACTAGGAGTACTAGACACTAATGGATGTAAAACTTTTATTCAAGGTGGAGTAATGAAAGTTTATAAAGGAATTTTACTAGTAATGAAAGCGAAGAAAGTTGGAAATCTTTTTCAGTTAGAAGGAAGAACAGAGTTAGATCATGTTTCTACAGTATCTGAAAACGACAGTAATTCTATTCGTTTATGGCATCAAAGGTTGGGCCATATGAGCGAAAGAGGTTTAAAGATTTTATCTGATCGTAAGTTACTTCCTAATTTAAAGTCTGTTAAGTTAGATTTCTGAAAACATTGTCTATTTGAGAAACAAAGCAAACAGAAGTTTAAAACTGGAAAACATACTAGTAAGGGAATCCTTGATTATGTCCACTCTGATGTTTGGGGTCCATCTCCTACAATCTCATATGGAGGATCGTCATATTTTGTATCTTTTATTGATGATTTCTCTAGAAAAGTGTGGGTCTACATGTTAAAGAAGAAATCTGATGTATTTACAGTTTTCAAACAATTTAGAGCATTAGTTGAAAACATCACTGGAAGAACCATTAAATGTTTAAGAACTGACAATGGTGGTGAGTTTACTTCAAAGGAATTTGATAATTATTGCAAGGACGCTGGGATCGAAAGACATAAAACCACTATATATACTCCTCAGCAAAATGGAGTTGCTGAACGCATGAACAAGACTCTTTTAGAGAGAACAAGAAGTATGCTTAGTAACGCCAATTTGCAGAAGGGATTGTGGACATAAGCGGTTTCTACAACGTGCTATTTGATAAATCGATCACCATCAACTGCAATAGGATGCAAAATTCCTCAAGAGGGATGGAAAGGCCATCCTTGTGATTATTCTAAACTTAAAAGTTTTTGGTTGTGATGCATATGCTCTAATTCCGAAACATCAGTGTTCTAAATTAGATCCTAAATCAAAAAGATATTTCTTTGTTGGATATGGTGATGGGATTAAGGGATACAGATTGTGGGATCCTACTACTCACAAGATCATCATTAACAGAGATGTTGAATTTAATGAATCTTCACTTGAAAATCTAGATGTAGATGATAAATTGAAACAGGGTAATGTATCTAAGCTTCAACACATTCAGTTTGAAACCAGTTCAAATGCTGATGATAGTCAAGATGAACAAGTTTCAGATGCAGATCATGAACAAGTTTCAAATGCAGATCATGAACATGTTTTAGATGCAAATCATGAAGAAGTCCCTACAGATAATAATCAGCGAATTGTGGAAGTACCAGAAACATCTTTAAGGAGGTCCACAAGAATCAAACGTCCTCCTAAAAGGTATGATGATTATGTTACTTCAATTGCTTTAACCGCTAATGATGACGAACCTTTATGCTATCAAGAAGCTGTAGAAGGTTCTAAAAGTGAAAAGTGGAAAGAAGCTATGAAGGACGAGATGATGGCATTAGTCAAGAATGGCACATGGGATCTGGTAGAACTTCCTAAAGACAGAAAAACTGTGGGATGTAAATGGGTTTACAAATTGAAAAGGGGTGTTGATGATACAGAGGACAGGTACAAAGCAAGGCTGGTCGCAAAAGGTTTTTCTTAGAAAGCAGGCATTGATTTTCATGAGATATTTTCACCAGTTGTAAAAATTGTTTCAATTCGAATTGTATTAGCATTAGTTGCTTTACTTGAATTAGAATTACAGTAACTAGATGTTAAAACTGCATTTTTACATGGAGATTTAGATGAGGAGATTTACATGGAACAACCAGAAGGGTTTGTTCAAAATCGCAACAAGAAATTTGTCTGCAGGCTCAAGAAATCATTGTATGGTCTGAAGCAGTCACTTTGACAATGGTACAAGAAATTTGATTCTTTCATGATGAGTCAAAATCATATAAGAAGTGAATATGATCATTGTGTTTACTTCAAGAAATTAAGTAATTGCATGTTCATTATCTTAGTGTTGTATGTTGACGATATGCTTTTAGCAAGCAAAAGCATAATAGAGATCAACAGGTTAAAGGCTCAGATGGCAAGGATATTTGATATGAAAGATCTAGGAGCAGCAAGACAAATTTTGGGCATGGAGATTTT
>APFE030587002.1:124120-147860 GCA_000404065.3 Pinus taeda
TAACTTTGTGCAAAATCATACAAATGCCCTCATTATCTACAAGGAGTACAACAATCTATCATTGTTGAAGATTGTTGATACACGGTTTGCATCTTCATTCATGATGTTGAAGAGGTTGAGGGAGGTCAAGACCGCTCTTGGGTCCATGGTTATTTCTGAGTTTTGGTCTTTTTGGAGAAAGACAGATCAGGCAGCCTCTAAAAGAGTGAAGGACACGATACTAGATGATGCTTGGTGGGAGAGGGTAGATCTAATTATTCGGATGATGGACCCTATCATCTCTTTGCTTCGAGCTGCAGATACAGACAAACCCATCCTAGGAGAGGTTTACGAGGGATGGGATTCCATGATTGAGTCTGTGAGGAGCATTATTCTATAGAGTGAGTGCCCCCTGTATGAGACATCACCAGAGGTCTTCTGCGATACCATACATGATATTCTTGTCAGCAGATGGGACAAGAATTGTACACCTTTACATTGTTTGGCTCACTCACTGAACCCCAAATACTACAGCCATGAGTGGTTGAATGGTGGACCTTCCCGCAGATTCCCTCCTCACATGGATGGTGAAATCTCACAAGGGAGGAAAGAGGAATTCAGGCGGATTTATCAGGATAGTGCATTGCTTGCTGAGGTGGAGGATGCCTTTGCAGAGTTTTCCACTGGCACTGGTCGATTTGGAGGTTATGATGTGATTAGAGACAGGGGGGTTAAGAAGCCCTATTCTTGGTGGGCAAATCATGGGGCAACAAGCCCTCCTCTGCAGCAGTTAGCCATGAGGCTCCTCTCTCAGGTGACTTCATCCTCTTGTTGCGAGAGGAATTGGAGCACATATGGGAATTTGCATAATGTGAAGAAGAGCAGGCTTGAGCAGTCCAGGGCAGAGACAATGGTGTATGTGCACACCAACTTTCGTCTTATTTACAGGCAGAGGGAAGAGTGGTTGAGGGGAAAGACGAAGATGTGGGATGTCTTTCCTGATGATATGGGTCTGGACAGCAGTTTTGAGTCAGCATTGGTCAACATGGATCTCAGTGATCCAGTGCTAGAGCATGTTAGATTTGATGACATAGAGGGGTCAACCTCCACACCAACAGATGCAGAGGCGACTATGGATACAGGGGAGGAGGAGGATGCAGAGGAGAGCAGTGGGGACCATGATGATGAGGGCAATGATGCTGATTGATGCCTTGAGGCTTGTATACCTGTAGACTGTAGTTGTTTTATATTTTCTATTTCTATTTGCCATTGGCATTGCACCAACACTGCCTATGTAACACATTTTGATTTGATGACTTAATGTCAAATGAGAAAACTACAGTTGTCAGTGTGTTTATCTTACTATCTGTAGTTGTAAGTTGGTCTTTTCAGTTATGAAATTATGAATCATGATTTAAATTTTTAATAGATTTATCATTTAATGTGACTAGTAACATTGACATTTATTTGAATTTTGTATGTACTATGTATGCTAATAGCTATAGATTAAGATCTATGTTTGAAATCAATAAATTTGTATCATTAATTAAAATTTGTGTAAGAAATATGATAATATCTAATTTTTATATATATAATATATATATATATATATATATAATATATATATTTTAATAAAATAATATATAACTAGCCCCAAGGGTTAGCTCAATCGGTCAAGCTGGGGCCTCGCCAATGGGAGGTCACAGGATCGAAACCCGAAAGCTCTTGGGGTCAGGTTAGTATAGGCCGAGGTGTGTGACCCCCTTCGGGTGGGGTCCACCTTAGCGTTGTCCGATCCTGGACGTAGCGGGCCCACTGACCATGGGTCTCCGTGAACCAGTAGTGAAAAAAAATAAAATAATATATAACGTGTCCTAACGTGTCCTGTTCCGGGGGGTCAGCGTGTCCGAATCCGAAAACACGAATCTCGAATCCTACGTGTCCCGAATCCCCGTGTCAGGTGACTTAGCTTATAACAGGAGTAGTGAATTTGTTTGCGGATATGTTGATTCCGATTTTGCAGGTGATTTGGATAAGAGAAGGTCAACATCAGGGTATGTCTTTACTTTTGCAGGTGGAGCTATTAGTTGGATGTCAAAGCTACAGAACATTGTTGCTTTATCCACTACTGAAGCAGAATACATAGCTGCTTCACATGCTTGCAAAGAAGCGATTTGGTTGAAAGGTTTGTTTGGTGAGTTTGGTAGGTTACAGGACAACATCAAGTTATTTTGTGATAGTCAAAGTGCAATTCATTTGGCTAAGAATCCGGCCTATCATAGTGAATCAAAGCATATACCTATCAAGTGCCATTTTGTAAGACATGTTATCACTGAAAGGGGAGTCTCTCTTGAAAAAGTGCATACAAAAGAAAACTGTGCAGACATGTTCACGAAACCCGTTTTGTTAGAGAAGCTACGTTGGTGTCTAGCTTCTCTTGGCTTGTAGAAAAGATAAAATAATAAAGGAACAGGGTATGAGGCTAATTGTTGTCAAGGTGGAGATTGTTGAGATTTTTCTATTAATTAAATTAGGAAAAAATCTCATGAATGTGACAACAATAGGATTTGTTGTTAAGTTAGCTCTAGTTATTCCTGAGGAGGAGTTATTGCATCCTATATTTGTTGTGAGAGAATTTATGATTCAATTTTCAACTTCAGCGATAAAAATGTAAGCCCTTAGAGGATATTTGTGCTGAGAGGGTGTGAGGAATTATGTTATTGTAATCTAGTGTTGAATAATAAGATTGCCGATGCTGTGTGTCTTATTTGTTTTTAAATTTCTGCTGTGTTAACTCTAACAGCAATTATACAGAGTTTAAAAATGCTTGGTACAGTCAATTTGGGGTTTGAAACTAGTGTGAACCCCTTATAAGCAGGGCAATAACCACCAGCTGTGTAAATCAGGTGGTATGCGTGTCTAGTACAATCACAGACATTCTCTATGCATTTAGATGGTTACAGGTTCCAGTTTGACGCGGGAGCGAAGTCCTGTGCAGTAGCACTGGGATTTGTGGTTTTGGATGTCAGGTCATGCTCAACTTAAGTTCTTTGATGCCAAGTCTGGTTTAGTGTGTGTTCTTGCATGGGTAAAAGCTGAACTTTCTTTGGGAAAACCCCAGCATGAATTTCCTGTAAGTGGCCTTCGGGCCGATGATCATGCTGAACCCTGTGTCACTTATCCATTGACATCCTCAAGAGAGGCCTGATTCTTCCATATAGCTGAATAATTTATACCTCCGTGCAATAAGGCTCGATGCATATCGTTGGAGAATCTACTTTTAACAGCAATGTATTGTTGGGAAACAATCTTTTGTGGTGATGAAGAAAAGGGACTAATTCACTGTGTTGCGGGAAAAAGATCTTCCTGGAGCAAGACAAGAGGGAATGCGATTTCACTGTATCGCGGGAAAATGATAATCTTGGAGCAATAAAGTCAGAGAACACAATTTCATTGTATAGCAGGGCAAAGATTTTCTTGGAATATAAGAGAGGTGTACAAATCCTCTGTATAGCAGGAAAATGATCTTCCTAGAGCGATAACGCAAGTGCTTGTATCGCTTGTCGCTGGAAAATGTGCATCTTGGAGTGACTAGCTGGATAGCCTTGTCGCTTGGGGGTTGGAGCAAATTCCGAGCAGAAGAATCAAATCATTTGAAGTCTGCGATAAGGCAAGACTAAATCACCCAACGAATAATCTTGTCAGCGATACGACAGGAGGCCTAGAGCAATCCTAACGCTAACAATGTTACGAGAAACCTGATTTACCGTCACAAGCTAGTGATAATTTAAGAGAAAGAACTCCAAGCCTAGTTCATAGTTGAAAAAATTGAAGCCCTGTCCCATGAAAGGCATCTAGGGGCTAGGTTTGATACAATGCATCGCAGATGTGTTATAACTTGTATTATGCATATCTAATGCTGACTCGAGCATTACAGCAGCGGTAAAGATGTATGTCCAAAGTTGATTTGGACATCTCAGCAGTAATAAGACTTACTACCATAATTGAATTAATGAAGATCGCAGAATGTGAGTCATGGTAGGAAGCTATGTCATCCCATCACGGCTCAGCAAAGCTGGATTGCGTAAGATGACAACATAGTTAATGTTATACTTATCATTTCAACTAGTTTTCAAGTAGCCATAGAGATCTTATTTTTACATGAAACTTGGGCAAAGCACATAGGCATTGTGTTTTAACCCCATGGGCAAAGTATTCATGGAACATTGCCTTGTTGCTGGGTATACAGTAAATTAAGTTCTCTGTCAGAATGTAAGTTGATGAATTGATCTCATTCAAAGACTTTTTATTTTTAGAAATTATGCTAATCAATTAGTGAAATTACGAGTCCTACACACTAGAATATGTATTGTATTTTTTGCAGTCAAGTACACAGAGGAGACAGGAATGTAACTTGGTTATCAACACCTCAATAACATGTATTATTCAGAGGTATATGAGGTATATTCTGGGTTAACAACAATGCCCTTTATAAGAGTAGTAAAAATCAGGATAGAGGAAAATGTTCTAGAGTAGTGTAATGCAGACTACTGTCCACTACTTCATTTGTAGTTAAAATCTACAAATCTCTCAAGTGTGTCATATATTGCTGATTTTATTTTGAAGTATGCCTATAAGAACAAGCTACTTTTGCAACAGCAAAGGCTATTACATATTAGGAAAGCTAGAGTTGGAGGTAGACCCATAAGAACCAGTGTCTACTGGTCCCAGGTTGAGCTTGAGAAGGATCAAGATAGGAAGTTAGTGCTAAATTAGTGGATATAGTTTTTGAAAACCCCAAGAAAGCAATGATGCATAAATCAACCTAAAAGGGATCATGATAGTTGTATGTGGGCAATGAGACCACATTGGCTATAAGGGTTATCAAAGACAGTTTGAAGGAAACAGTATGGTAAGTTTTTGTTATGCTTTTAACTGGTTAAAAAGAGAGGATGCTGTTGTCAATACAGGACATAGATATGAGCGGAAGTGAAGGGTAGTAAACTTGCTGTTATAGCAAGACACCATAGTGAGTAGAGGAATTAAATCTTGTTACCAGTTGTAAGGTGCAAGAGGATTATGATTCACTATAAATGTATTTCGATGAAAACTTTCCCTTAATATATTCCTATAAGGTGCGAGTTTATTAAAATTCTCTGTAAATTAACTTTGAAAGTTTGATGTAAATAATCTTAATAGAATCCTGTAGAGTACAAATTGATTAGAATTTCCTGTATATTGTAAGCTTCCCTTCATTAATACAGACCTGGATTTTTTAACCCAACAAGGGGATTTTCTATAGTTATCGATTTGTTGTGTATAAATGGTGACATGGAATCTTGTCTCTTTCCATTGCGAACTATCTCCATTTTGGTACAAATTGATTAGAATTACCTGTAAAATATAAGCTTCCCTTCATTAATACAGACCTGGATTTTTTAACCCAAGAAGGGGATTTTCTCTAGTTATCATTTTGTTGTGTATAAATGGTGACATGGAATCTTGTCTCTTTCCATTGCAAACTATCTCCATTTTTGTAGCAGAAAGGATTTTGCACATTTGGATCAGTGTGGTAAAGCATGTCCACCCTCAATGCCCAAATTTTTCCGGCAATGATCTATGAAATAGCGTGCAATTTTTAGCACCATCTTAATATCTGAAAAATTGTTAGAAGCAATGAGAATTTGATTTATATTATGCTTAATTTACAAGATCTGACTGCATACACTAACGGTTCTTCCCTGTTCTAGACATTCAATTAATGTTGCTTTAGGCAAATAGTTTCTTGATACAACCATTGTGTTGACAAGACATGGGTGTGTTGCTGCTACACCCTGTTTTCAATTTCTTCTCAAGTTGGGTTAGTTCTTTGGCTTTCTTCTCAATGTAGGTAGCTTTTACAAGAATAACGGAACCTATCTAGAATATCCTAGCTAGTAAGCTTCTTCCATTAGTGAGCTAAAATGTAAAAAGAGAACAAGAATAAATGTAGGTAGCTTTTACAAGAATAACGGAACCCATCTAGAATATCCTAGCTAGTAAGCTTCTTCCATTAGTGATTAAAATGTAAAAAGAGAACAAGAATAATAGAACCTAATTAGAATATCCTATCTAGTAAGTTCCTCCATTGGTGTGATAAAAGTGTAGTACTGATTTAGCCTACAACATTTAAAAAGTCAATCTTAACGAGGACTAGACTTCACTGGCTAGATTGTTCTTCCTGTTGGGCTCAAAGAGATTATTTCAATAATGATTCTTATTCTTTTATTGACAACAGGTGTGAAAATTATTCAACTTGGCAGCATCCAATTCATTATGACTCTGAGGAGCAATTATTGCTTCTTCAAGGGTGAAGTTCATCAACTTGAAAGTGGGATATTCTCTACGCATATGAAAGATATCTTTATGACTTTGCAATACCTGGGTTTGTAAAACTTCCATATGCCAGTGCAATTCCTTTTGTCTATCTCAATTGATATTAGAAACAACTCTACAAGGGCTGTCATGTTGTTAGATCTAAGACTTTTGTGATCCATAATGTAGATATCAGTCTCTTGGATTAATACTAAAGATGCGATTAATCCGAAAGACTGATATCGGCTGTCATGTTGTTCGATATATTTCCCACTCTCATATTGAGCAACCTTTTGTGATGAAATTGAGGGGGTTACACAGGTCTGAGGAGATAGGAATTCAAATTCCAAGAGTAGAAACATTTTTGTAATTTGTAGGATCTCTTTAACCTGAATCCAAGGACAACAATGGTTTTGTGAGCTATGTGGTATACCTCTAGTCAATCTTAACTTAAATTTCAGTTGTGAACTCATGAACAAAGGAACAAAGTTGACCCAATTCTGTCCAAAGTGGGCACATGAACAATAAAAAGCAAAGCAGGCCATGCTAATACCATGAGAAATACTCTTGATAGTACAATCATACTGTTGCCAGTGCAATAAACATGGAATGGGGTTCAATTCACTACTGAATAAATGCAATGAAAAGAAGACCTTAACTCAAAAAAACATTTTTATGTAAAAAGTAATTAAAGTAGACCAAACCCTTACTAATTATGTTGAATAATACTAGAAACAACACTTTTTTGGATCTGTTATAAATCTTGCCATGGCCGTGGTCTACAAGTAGAAGGATCAGTGAAGTTGTGTTTGTCTTCCTTCTTAAATCCAATGTCATTGCATTCAAGATGAACACCATCATACTGAAAAATACAACCTGCTGCAAACATCAGTCAAATTCAAAGTTCCCGCTACATTGGTTTTTATAGTCTTCAACATGAGATTCACACCAATCCAAATAAGGCCTATCTGTCACCACTTACACCAAAAAACATGACCAGGCTTCATGTTCTATATGTCCAGATTCCATTTAGATTTGGGTCCTATTCTCCAATCTCCCATTTCCATAGTCATCTGGTATGCCTTGCTTCTTACAGATCTACTCAAGAAGCTCTCTAAGATGGCCATTTCACTCGTAGATCAAGAACTTCAAGGCAGGTCTCTAAATAAAGCATTTGGAGGGCTCTAGCATTCAATTCCTTTGGATGACAGTTGGCAAGGGATATGCCATGTGGTTAAATTTAGATAACAATGGTATGTTCTTATGCTTTAGAGCAATTTACTTCAATTTTTCTTATTAGCCCAATATAAATTTCCAGATTAGCAATCACATAAACATTGATAGTAAATGCAGATAGAACATAAACAATAAGCAGAAGACAAGAGGACACAATATTTGGTGGATGCCAAGGAAAAACCCAAATGTGGGGAAAACCCTTTGATCAAATCTTTTTATTATTTTCAAAAGTTCAACAGAGAGAGAGAGAGAGTACAATATGCAAAATTTATTTGCCCAATCATTGTAAAACAGTCCAGTCAAACAATAGTGAATAGGATGCCCTAACCAGAAAGTCAATGTTGGTCAAACCAGTAGAAAGTCTTCTCCAAATTAGCTCGGTCAAACCCAGTCAACTAGGCCTCCAAAGACAGTGCGAATCAACCCAAAACAGTGCTGAAAAATTATGTCAAACTCTGTCAACGCACAGTCAACTCTATGGTCAAAGGGCCTGCGGTCAACACAAGTCAAACAACAACAAATTCCTCTATTTCTGTGCCAGGAGATGCGGCCTAAGGAAATCAGATTTCTTGCCTAAAAAATGCAATTAAAGGAATGCATTTAACCCTTGGTCAACGCTGCTGCAGGCAGCCCAAAAACAGTGCTGAAATTCTAGCTTGAAATTTTCGGTCAACCCAAGTCAATGCATGAAGGAAGAGTTGCTCCTTTCCTATACGAACCAATGAGGAAAGGAAAGAGAAAGATGTGTTGAGATGATGTCCAAAATGAGGAAATTGCCTCTTCTATTTATACACAACGTTGAGGGTGAAGAGACACCACTGTTGGGCTTCATGAGCCTACATTAGACTTCTAGCCAACCTTGATAATTTGTCCATAGAAGAAATAAATTCATAATTCCATTTCTACTTATCAGAATGAGATGATCTTTCGATCAATCTTGCACCTCTCGGAAAGAGGAATCCAATAAAAATATCATCTACATCATATGCGCTGTCCAAGGTGGAGTTTGGCCTTAGTTGCCAAATTTAACACTCCCTCTCAACTAGGGAGAAATCCACCTGCCAAACCATCTGTCAATCTGTACCATCTCTGACACCCCTGCTCCGCTTTGCTCTGCTGAACCATGAAGAAATAATGAAGAAGAAATGGTCAAGAGTGTATCATACCTCTCTCCAGTGACCCGGAGTCAGTCTCTATTGATCCTAAATCAATATCAAACATCCTAGCATAGGGAGTATGGTAGTACACGATGCGTCCATCGGTAGTACTATGGTCCCTATCCTCATTTCCCAACATATTAGCCAGATGAGAGGTACTTCCCATGAGTCCTGGACTGCATGGGTAGGATGTATTGGCAGGAGAAGGTGAACCACTCACCCTATACACAACACATTACTAGGGGAAGGTGAACCACTCACCCTATGGTCTCTCATAGCTCCAAGAAGTACCCCAAGCTCCTCGAAGCTCCCAGAGCTGAATATCCAACTCAAACGGGACCCTCATTAGAGGGTCTCTCCACGACTCCAAGTCCTTCACGGAAGGTTAAAAATTTGACCTTCCCGAGGGGCTTCGTAAGAATATCTGTGACCTGTTTATCAGTCCCAGTGTGATGGAGCTTTATTGCTCCCCATTGTACCATATCCTGAATAAAGTGGAACCTGATATCAATATGCTTGGAGGTGTCATGAAACATGAGATTCTCAGAAAGACGAATCCCACTTTGGTTGTCGCAATAGATCACGGTAGTATCTAGCACATGCCCAAACAACTCACTAAAGAGCTTCCTCAACCAAACAACTTCACAGGAGGCCATACTAGCAGCAATATATTTGGCCTCGGCGGTGCTCAAAGCAACCAATTTTTGCTTCCTGCTCATCCAGGATATCGAAGCAGAACCTAGTGAGAAGCAACATCCTGATGTGCTCTTACGATCCACCACACTGCTTTCCCAATCAACATCAGAATAACCATGGAGCCTCAAATTCCCAACAATGTATCTCAGTCCATAGGTGATTGTGCCCTGAAGATATCTGAAGATATTCTTGGCAACAATCCAATGTATGTGATGAGGCTCGACCATAAATTGACTCAATGCATTCACTACAAAGCCTATGTCCGGATGGGAGTTCACCAAGAACATCAAGGTCCGTACGAGTTGACGATACTCTGAAGGATTTCCCAAATCGGGCGCAACAACACTTCCACATAACTTCTTGAAGTTAAGTTCCATCGGAGTAGTCATGAACTTACAATCCATCATCCTAAATCTTTCAAGTAGCTTCACAATGTATTTTCCTTGGGAAAGGAAAATATCACCTGGCTTTTGCCAGACCTCCAAGCCTAGGAAGTAGTGCATCAATCCTAGGTCCTTCATCTCGAATTTGGAAGCCAACTCCCTCTTTCATTGATAAATAAGAGGGTCTGCACCTGCCAAAAAGAGATTGTCCACATAAAGTACCAAGATGAGAGGTCTATCATTTTTAACCTTGTAATAAAGGTTCAGATCAATGTCACTTCTTGTAAAACCTAACTTCATCAGATAGCTATCGATCCTCTCATACCAAGCCCGAGAAGCTTGCTTCAACCCATAGAGGTATTTATTCAACTTGCGTACATGTGTTTCGAACTTTGAGCCCCTCGAGTTGTTCAACATAGACTTCCTCCTTAAGTGAGCTATGCAAGAAAGCGATCTTAACACCCATTTGATATAAATTCCATCCTTGAGAGGCAACAAGGGAAATGATCGAATGATTGGTGGTATATCGGGAAACATGTGCAAATATCTCATCATAGTCTACACCTTCCTTTTGAGAGAAGCTTTGAGCAACAAACCTGGCTTTGAAATTTTCAACACTTCCATAAACTCCATGCTTGATCTTGTAGAGCCATTTCAAGGTGACAACTTATTTATCCTTGGGTCTAGGGACCACATCCCAGACATCATTCTTCATAATTGACTCATACTTTTCGTTCATAACATCCTTTCAAACTTGGTGCTTCACAACTTCTTCGAATGTGTAAGGCTCAGTGTGAACAATGGTGCTCATGGCAACTAAGTACCCTTGGTACCTATTTGACTTACTTTCACGAAATGTTCCCCTTGGTGCAATATGTCTTTCGACATCTTCGAAAGTGTCCCTAAGTCATGAGGGTCTCCTTTTTGAGTAGGAGTGCTCATGGGGAGGTGGATCAATGGGATCCATCGGTCCTTCAACATCGGGCATCATCTCATCCGGTGGTTCTCCTTGCTTTCATGTATCTTCTTCTTTGTCCTTCCTTGGAATAGGAAGGTTCCTAATCTTCCTAAGGGCAACATCTTCATCGAAGGTGACATCATGACTTATTTCCACTTCTCTTTGACCGGGCACATAGATTCTATATGCCTTTGAAGTTTCACTGTAGCCCACAAATGTTCCTTTCTTCCCAGATGCATCCAATTTTCTTCTCTTTTCTTTCAGCACATGAAAATACACAGGGCTACCAAAAATTCTAAAGTGAGAAACATCAGGTTTCTTACCGGTGAAAACTTCTTCGGGAGTTTTGGAGTCCAATGCTTGATGAGGGCATCTATTTTGAACATACACGATAGTGTTGGCAACTTCTCCCCATAGGAACTTCAGAAGGCTTTGATCATGAAGCATGACACGAGTGGCTTCTATAATAGAACAATTCTTCCTTTCAACAACACCATTTTTCTCAGGAGTATATGCGGTAGTAGTCTCCCTCTTAATACCAACTTCTCTACAATAGTCATTGAACTCATTTGATTCATATTCGGTTCCATTATCAGTCCTTAATATTTTGATCTTCTTCCCTGTTTGATTTTCAACCAAGGCTTTGACAGAGTGGAACCATGTGAACACTTCGTCCTTATTCTTCAAGAAATAAATCCAAGGTTTGCGAGAGAAGTCATCCACAAAGATAGCATAATATAAATATCCTCCCAAAGATGTCACAAGCAACATAACAGATAGATCAGAATGAACTAATTGCAAAATATCGGTAGTCTTGCTATCACTTGAGGGGATGGTCCCGTTGTATGTTTTCCTTCGACACATCCTTGAAAAACATCTTCATGTTCTACTTTAAATTCAGGCATACCTGTCACTATCTTCCTTGCATCGGGTAGGGCTTTATAGTGAAGATGAGTAAACCTTCGGTGCCATAATTCAGATTGAAGAGATGTGTCGCAAGATATAGCTCCTAGTGGACTTCTTCCAACTTGATATAGGCTGTCAACCTTGAACCCAAGAGTAAATGCTTCTTTGAAATTTCTTTTCCAAACACATACATTTCCATCAATGAATGCCACCTTGAATCCTTTGTCCTCCATCGTCGAGATAGATACTAGGTTCTTCTTTAGATCCAGAACATATAGTACTTCTTGTAGATGAATGGTGTTGCATTGATTCAATTGAAGAGTAACATACCCAACTCCTTTCATGGGATAGGTGGCATTATCTCCGAGAATGATTTCCAAATTTGTATCATTTTCTATTAGATTTGAAAGAGCTTCCTTATACCTGGTGAAGTGCCTTGAGGCACCACTATCAATCAACCAATTTCCCAAGGTATCCGGAGGAGAGGCAGTAGAGAGGGAAAATATAAGATAAAAAAACCTATTACAAATGAAGCATCTACCCTTTCTTCCATCTTTGAATCACGGTCTTCCTCGACATTGCTTCTTTGAACATGCATTGTTCTTCTTTTTAGCATGAGTGGAGAATGCAGTAGGATCATTCCTATTTGAAGGTGTGTTTCTCTCTATCATCCTTGTTTCTTCTTGAGTACTTCTAGTCAACAATTAATCAAAACCTAAAATCTGGTCATTGTTGAGAATAGTAGTGTTGAACACATCCCATTCATGAGGGAGACCTCCAAAGGCAATGAGAATGAACTCCCTGTCAGCAATAACTTCTCCAATTGATAGAAGATCATTTTTGATTTCAGTGATCCTCATGAAGTAGGATTGGATATCTTCTCCTCTTCCCTTCTTTATGTTCTTCAACTTGTTTTTGAGAAAGAGAACTTGGTTTGCATTGCTAGTTGTAAACATGCTAACTAATTTTTCATACATCTCCTTAGATGTGCCCAAATCGTAGATGTAAGCAACTAAATGCTTATGAATAGAATCCATGATGATCTTCTTAGCTTTGACCTCAGCTTTCTTGTATTTTGTCTTAGCGGCAACCATGCATTTGAAAGAGGTTCAACAATCTTTCCCTGCACATAATCCATAACATCATGGTCTTCCAAAGTCAAGTCAAGAGACATTTTCCACGCATGATAATCAAACTTATCATTGAGCTTGTCATCAGATTTGAAGTAAAATGAGGAGGCCATTGAATCTTGTCCTTGTCCAACAAATCTCAATGATTTCTTTTCTCACTCTTGCTTGGGCTTTGTCTCCACCTCAGCTCTGATACCATGTTAAATTTAGATAGTAATGGTATGTTCTATGCTTTAGAGCAATTTACTTCATTTTTTCTTATTAGACCAATATCAATTTCCAAATTAGCAATCACATAAACATTAATAGTAAATGCAGATAAAACATAAACAATAAGCAGAAGGCAAGCCAAGACAAGATGACACAATATTTGGCAAATGCTAGGGAAAAACCCTTTGATCAAATCTTCTTATTATTTTTCAAAAGTTCAGCAGAGAGATAGAAAGTACAATATGCAAAATTTACTTGTCCAATCACTGTGAAACAATAATCAACAGGATGCCCTAACCAGAAAGTCAACGCTGGTCAAACTAGTTAAAGTCTCCTCCAAATTAGCTCGGTTAAATACAGTCAATTCGGCCTCCAAAGACGGTCCGAATCAGCCCAAAACAATCCTGAAAAATTTGGTCAAAATTGGTCAATGCACAATGAACTCTGTGGTCAAAGGGCTTGCGTCAACGCAGGTGAAACAACAACAAATTCCTTGATTTTTGTGCCAGGAGATGCGGCCTAAGGAAATCATATTTCCTGCCTGAAAAACACAATTAAAGGAGTGAATTTGACCCTTGGTCAACGTTGCTGCAGATGGCCCAAAAACAGTCCTGAAATTCCAGCCTGAAATTTTCGGTCAACCCAAGTCAACGCATGAAGAAGAGTTGCTCCTTTGCTGTACGAACCGATGAGAAGAGGAGAGAGAAATATGTACTAAGATGATGTCCAAAATGAGGAAAATGCCTCTTCTATTTATACACAACGTTGAGGGTGAAGAGACACCACTGTTAGGCTTTATGAGCCCGCATTAGACTTCTGGACGACCTTGACAATTTGTCCATAGAAGAAATAAATTCATGATTCCATTTCTACCTGTTAGAATGAGATGATATTTAGATCAATATTGCACCTCTCGGAAAGAGGAACCAAATAAAAATATCATCTCCATCATATGAGTTGTCCAAGGTGGAGTTTGGCCCTAGTTTCCAAATTTAACACATGCTGACTAGATCCTGGATTTTTGTACACCTCTAAACTCCTACCATTGTGAGCATCCTTGGGTGAGGCAACAAAGTTCCAGCCACATCAACCCAGAGATTAGGGTGTGTAATGTTCCCATCCATCATTTTCTTCAAGAGATCTTCCCCTTTAGTCCTCTTAGGCAACCCAGATCCATGACCTTTTTATCATCCAAATAATATCTTTGATAACTGAGAATGATATTACCTACAAATTTATGGACTATCTTAATCCAATTGAAATGGTGTACTGATATCCTTAGCCACATCAACAACCCTTCCCTACTTTTGTGTACCGATGTTATAGAAATTACCAACTTCACCTTTATGTAGAACAATTTCACCTCAAAAATTCATGTTGATTGCAGATATATGCACTTCTTTGCGCACATGCTTGTGATGTTAGAAAATATCTTTGAAAGCTTGGATTAACTTCACTGACTTAGAAATATTGGTAAAGATGCATTCCCTAATCTTTATTGTCGACATAACGCTAATTGTTGGCAAGAACTACTGGGAATGGTCCATGAAGAACATAGATAATTATTGGCAAGCACTACTAGCAATGGTCTAGAAAGAACATAGATACTGTCATTAGGAAAGACATCTTTGTGAAGGAAAGGAAAACATACCCACCAAGACCACATCAAATAAAGAGTTAGCCATTTGAGAGAACAAATACAACAAACCCTATGCCTTGATTGCTACTTTTGTAAGTGAAGAGATGAGTTGTCATATAGTTTCAATTACAAATTCTTAGGGTGCACTAAAAAAGTTAAAAGATCTATATTACTTATACTCAGAATTGAATGTTGTTTAGTTAATGGTCAAACTCTTCAACCTTTAGTTGAAAGGATAATCCTTTCACCCTAGTCGCTAAAATTAGAGCCATCATGCATGATGTAGATGCCACTAGAGTTAAGATCAACTTTGCAGGGATTGCCCCCCTTGGCTCCCACATCCACACACATCGAACCTGGGAACCATGCAACATGCAAAACTGTGGTCGAAGCCTATTTGGAATAGTGCTTCCAAAAAATGGAATTGCGCTTAGAGTGCAATTTGTGGGGTTCCTCGAATTTGAAATTGCCATGTATTGAATTATGCTCCTAGGTGCCGAACCATGCTCCCTTCATGATTCTCGGATGCTCACTCCGTGCTCCTTGGATGCTTTCTTGATGCTTCCTAGATGCTCCCCAATGGTAATTTTAATTCTGAAAGGAATTATTTGAATTTTTAACATTGCGATTTATTGTTTCAAGTTGTTTGAGAGTGGTTCCATCCTTTTTTTTTTTTTTTTTTCAATTGAGAAAAAAACAAAATTTCCTTCATTATAAATAAAGAGGAGTTTACATAGATCATGTGTAGAGCTCCAAATGCACTTCTTCGGAATACCCCAAGGAGTTTCAAAGGACTCAAAATTAGAAAAAAGAATGTAAATGGATTTGCTCGATCACAACTTGACATCATAAATCTATAAGACCCAAAAAGGATCCAGCAAGGAACAAAGGGTCTCAACGCTTTGTTACAAAACAACATATAACAAAAGTGTCTTTGGCCAACACGAAAAAGAGCCAAGAAACAAAAAACCTCTGATAAAAAAAAAGAAAAGCAGAGCCACAATAAAAAGAGGACTAAAAGAAAACCAAGGCAAAATAAAAGCCTAACAAATCAGGATGAGAAGGATCCCAAGTCACAAAAGGAGCCATCTTGTAGGAATTCAAAATGAATATGCCCAGGTAGGCAAGAAACCCCACACTTGGATAAGGCATCAGTCTTTGAGTTTTGCTCCCGATAAACATGTTGAAAAGAAAGGCCAGGGAAAGAGGGCAACATAGACTTGATGTTTTCCATTCAGTGAAATAAAGCTGGCACCTCAAAACAGAACCTCCCTTGCACCCACTCTATGACCAATTTTGAATCACCAACAACCATAATCTTATCAATGGCCGACCAAGCAACACATTGGAGAGCCCCCCACGGAGCAATCACCTCCACCCTGCAATTAGTGCCAAGACCACCATGCTAGTAGAAATGAAAGGCTTGAGAAGGAAAAGGTTTAATGTATACGCCACGTCCACACTAGCCACCAGACAAAACCACGTCAAAAAAGTTGATTGGAAACACATCCCCCAGATCCTCATAGGAAACTGAGCGCTATAGAGGCTTAGGGCACCATGGGCCTATCTCTTGGAAATAGGCAACAATATTGAGACTTGTGTCCAACACATCCGAACACTTGTTATCAAAGATGCAGGCATTCTTAGAGCACCATATACTCTAGAAAACACACAAAGGTAGGGCCCTATGAGCTCTCAACCTAGAAGACCAAAAGCTAAGGCATGAAATGACAGAAGACTAGTTCGCCACTACCTTGATCTTGAGAAAATGCGAAACTTTATCCTAGATGGAAACCGCAAAAGGGCAGATCAAAAATAGATGGGAGCATTTTTCAAAATCCAACCAACAAGTGGACATCTTCCTAGATCTAGAAAGCTTCTCTTCATCAAGATTTCCTAGGTGATAATGCAGTTACGGAGGGTCAACCAAGTAAAGCACTTAAGCTTTAATGGGGCATCCCATTTCCACACAAGAGCAATCCAATCTGCATAAGGACATGGTAGATTTTTTGATGAGATGTAATAATAGATATCTTTGACTAAGATACTACCCTCCCCAAACAAGCTTATCTGACTTATGTGACAAAACAATCCCAACATCACACAAAGATTTATGATAATGTTCCCATTCAAGCTCTAACTCCTTCAGGAGACCTAAATCCCAAGAGTGCGGCCATGAGGCAGGATAAAATAATGAAGGATGATGGCCCTTAAGGCAGGCTAAGGTGAACATGCCATGTAGGTTTAGAGAATGAATCAGATAAGGTGAGAGACTATGATATCCAGAGATTCCCTTGATGGCATCCAAACCTATTCCATCCTTCTTGGACTTCATATGGAGAAAATATAATTTTCATATTCCATTCAAAATTCACCAGACCTAATAATTTTCAAGATTTCAAGATCAATGGGATTGGGGCATTCCATTAGATTCTATCATGTATGAGGGTATGTGATTGGAATTTAATCAAGAACACCAAGCCCTATATGTACTTTGCTATTGATGGTGTTGATTTTTGAACTCCTTTGTCTTGGCGTTAGCAAAAATGTACCTTTCACTCAAATTGAAATCATTAATCAGGGGTGTCAAGTTTTTTCTACCGTAGTTTAGGGGCTTGGATTAGCTAGTTCGAAAAAATGGGGTGGTATTAATTGTTGTTCCTAGAGAATCAAAGTAAAGACAAAGGATAGACAAGAGGAGACGAATGAAGGATGATACTAGTGATTAGGATCTCAATACTGGTGATGAAGGAACATTGTTTGTCAAGGAGTGGTGGAATATGCATGGAAGTGCTACCCCACAACTACAACATTTGGAAACATGAGTGCTTTTGCAATTGGTGCACACTTTTCCTGTAGAAAGGTGTTTCACAACTAGCTCAATTTATTGCTTTGGACCTTTTGGTTTTTATATTTTTGTGTGTAGATGACATACTTTGCAAACATAATTATTTTGGTCATGTTATTGCTGTTAGTTGTCAGATGACCTATTTCATTCCATAAGTTGATGGTCTACTCTATTATATGGCTTAAAAATTTGTACGTTTGTTTGTAATTGATAGAATTTATATTCTAAATTGTCGATTCTCAAATAATTAATTATTACTATGGATGTTATATCTTTCTTGATTTATGTACAAATATTCATGCTTTCATATATCTTGTAACTAATTTAGCATTATGGATGTATTTCTTGAATACATATGCAATATTTTACACACACACACTCACACACACGCACGCACGCTTTCGAGATGCTTTGCTTCCAAGGATTATAAGAAAATGATGCTTCCAATGCTTTGCTTATGAAAAATGCACCCTCTTTGTCCTTGCGTCAAGCAACATTGGTTAAGATGGAAATTCCTTTCACAATCTTCATCAAGGCCCTTTACTCGTAGATACTTTCATTATCTTTAAGCCAATGCACAACTCAAGTCCATTATTTGACATCATAGTAGAGAAGTTTGTAGAATGAGAGAAATCCTTTGGGAAGAGGAAGACAACAACTCAACATTGTGAAGAAGCAATTTTTCTTTCGCAGAAAGAAAATAATCAATCACATGATTCCTTTAAAGGAAGTGGCAACAGAAGAGGGCATGGAAGAAAAAATTTCAGGGGCAGGAGGGGTAAACAACATAAAGGAGTAAAACTCGATATTCATTATATTCGTTACAATTGAGATGGATATGATGCATCAACTTGCAAGAATCCCTTGGGAGAGAATCAAAGACAATTGAAAATGGAAAGAAGATAAAGGTAAAATACCAAATCCAACTAAAGATAAGGCACTTGAATCTACTTATTATATTGTTTCTAAATACAATATTGGAGTAACTGAAGATCTTCCTCAAAATTTATTTTCTTCTTGGAGAGATGCATGGTTGCTTGATACAGTTGCAACCTGCCATGTTCAGAAGATTTTTTTGAAGATTTTAGTGACAATAAGATTCCAAAATGTATTTTGCAAACAAATCAAGTCTTAAACCCTCGAACTTGGCACTATCAGGCTTAAACTTTTTGGACTCCCTGATTTTTTACATGTACTCCACCTTCCAGAGCTGCAAAGAAATCTAGTTCCTTTTTCACATTCTGCAGCAAGGCCACTCTATTCATATGCTTGATGGCAAAGTAGAGATAAGGAAAGCATATAACAACATGGTTGTCATGAAAGGAGTAGAGAAGAAAACACTGTTGAAGCTGGAAGGAACATTTGCTCATGCACAAAACTTTGCCTACCTCTCTTAGCAGAATGAAGGTACATTGCCATCTAGTTTTCTATGGCACACAAGATTTGCATCTTAATTATGACAATCTTCATTTATTGAAAAATAATGATGTTTCTAATTTTCCAACTATTCCTAGGAAACTAAAACATTTTGATGCTTGTACCCTAGGAAAACATAACAAAAAACCATTTCATGATTCTACTAGCATGTAGAAAAAAATGCACCGATTCATTCTTATTTGTGTGGCCCTATGCCTGTTCTTTTTGAAAATGGGAATAAATATATGATGGCTTTTATTTATGATGGCACCAGAATGTGTTGGCTATATTTGTTGAAAAGTAAATCACAAACTTTTGAAACTTTCAAATATTTTCATCTATGGATTCAAAATTATGTGCAACCATAAATTGGCTCCCTTTGTATTGACAACGGAAAAAAACTATACTTCAAATGATTTTGAAAAGTACCTTCTCCAACATGGGATTGAACATTTACTATTCCATACAATACTCAACAATTTGGTGTAGCTAAAATAATGAACAAGACTATCTTGAATATGGTTTTCTCAATGATGTTTTTAAGAAATTGTAAAGTTGATATTTGGGAGGACGCGGTTCTATGTGTAGTGTACATGACAAACAATATCCATCTCATGCGCTCAAAAGTAAGACTCCTTATGAAATGTGGTTTTTCCACATTCCTTCAATAAGACATCTAAAGGTCTTTGGTTCAACCTGCTATGCCTTTATTACTAAAGAACAAAGAAACAAACTCGATGCAAGAAGTCGCGAGTGCATCTTCTTGGGGTATTCATATACCACCAAGGCATATTCTGTTTATGATGAGGTAAACAAAAGGTTTATACTTTCTAGAGATGTGTTTTTTCTTGAATCTTTAAAGACTGACAACATTGTTGAGCGACAACTTGATTGTTTGGGTAGATTCAATCATTGTTTGGATAGATTCAATCATGCAAAAACATATCATGAATTTGATAATGAGATTACACATCTTCAAAGGGGGAATCCCTATCTTGGATCAATTTATGGAATCTCCTTTTGAAGCATTGTCTCCCCCTTATGAAGTCTTGGTCACTTTTTCAAATCTGGAATACCCTTTGAGTGATGTGATTGAGATGATTGGAGGGCTAAATCTTGATGCAAATCCATCTTAATCAATGGAGCAACCTGGACCATCTCAGAAAGGTTCTAAAAAATGTCTCACCAAAACACTTGAAAGTGTTCATCCTGATGAGGTTGGAAAGATAAAAACTAGAGTTTTGAATAAACAAGATGGAGTTGATGTAGATGATATGGATGTTCATATGATCTTGAATTGAATTTATCTATTAACTTTGAACCAACTTCTTTGAAAGAAATGACTTCTAATAATGAATGGAAAGAAGCAATACAAAGAGATTATGATGCTTTCATAAATGACAAAACATGGAATTTGGTAGGACCCTTCATTAGGAACCAAACTAATTGGCTGCAAGTGGGTCTACAAGAACAAGTACAAAACCGATGGCTTACTTGAAATGCACAAAGAAATGTTTGTGGAAAAGTGATTTGCATAGAAAGAAGGTCTTGTCCCCACAACAAAATTGTCAACCATCCAGACTCTCATTGCCTTGGCAACTCCAAATGGATGGAAAGTCCATCAAATGGATGTGAAGACTGTTTTCTTGAATAAAGACTTGAAAGAAAATGTCTTCATGACTCAACAAGAAGGTTTTGTTGTAAAGGGAAAAAAACAAAAAGTTTGTAAACTTATCAAATCCTTATATGACCTAAAGAAAACACTGGGAGCCTGGTATGAAAATCTGACTGAAGATCTTTTGAAATGGAATTTCACATACTCAAATCTTGATGTGCCAAGAAAGTTGGAAAAACTATTGTATATCTTGTGGTTTATGTAGATGATATATTTATAATAGGGAACAATGAAAACTATATGATATTTATAAAGAAAGAATTGAAGAATGGCTTTGAAATGACAAATTTGGGACACCTTCACTACTACTTGGGCATTGAAGTGACCTAACATTCAAAGCATATATTCCTCTCTCAAAAGAAGTACATTTGAGATTTTTTGAGCAAGTTTGCCATGGTTGAATGTAATTCTATATCTACGCTAATGGAACAAAATATGAAGCTCACATCAAAAGAAGGGAATGAATTGAGGATGCAATCGAGTACATACAACTTGTGGGAAGTCTTATCTACATCACCACTATCAAACCAAATATATTATTTGTTGTTGGAATTGTTTCTATATTTATGCAAAATTCTTGTGAAGGGCATTGGTTTGTTCCAAAAAGAGTTCTAAAGTACTTGAAAGAAACTCAAGGCTTTGGACTCAAACATTCATAGGTGGATGACTTCATCTTGATTGGATATTCTGTTTGATTAAGAGAAAGAAAATGAAGTATATACTTCAGGCTATCTTATGAGTCTTGGATCGGGGGCTATCTCTTGGAGGTGATGCAAACTATCAATTCCAAAAAATTCCACAACATAAGTAAAATATGCGGTATCTGCAAAAGAAACAAAGGATATTGTGTTGATGAGGAAAATTCTTGAAGACTTGTAGGAGAAACAAGTGAATTCTACTCCTCTTTTGATTGACAAGAGTTCTACAATCCAGTTGGCCAAGTCTTATGTTCCATGATCAAACCAATCACATCAACACAAAGTATCATGTGATTCGATATTATGTAGAGGCCAAGACTATTCATTTAAGACATTGTTCGACAAATGAACAAATTGCAGGCATCTTCACCAAAGCACTTCGAAGAGAAAACCATGAAAAATTCAAAATGATGCTTGCACTCAATAAAACCCCTCCGAATTAAGGGGGGGATGTTAGGCACTCAATCTTTAGAGATTTGGTGATCTATGGTTATTTTGTAAATATATAAATATGGAAAATCCAAAATGTTAGAACCAGAAGATACATTAGACCTTGGAAGTTGAAACCAAAGGTCACAACATCATTGTATATATATGTGTACTTGATTAATGGAAATGCATTCAAGTTTTGGGTGCTACCTCACCTGTGTGATAGTTAGGAACTTGCTTATAGAACTTTTCCTGTAAGGGGTTTGTCTAGTTTTAAGATCACTGAGTGTTGATAGCTTTGCTTATGGAACAAAGGGTTTTGACCAATTTCGAGAGGGATCCATATAATCATTTTTTCAAAAAAATAAATAGAAAATGTGAACTTTGACTTATTGAAAATGCTATTGTCATAAAAAATGATGCAAGGCTCTCTTCTTTAAATATTTTATATTTTATGAAACATATAATAATTTTTTTTGGATTTGCTAGGGTGTCTGTGACTTGTGGGACTAGCATGTGGTTTAAGAAACCTTGACCCAAGGGCATTTAAGTCATCAAAAGTAAAAAGTTAAAATTTCACCTTAGTATTAGGAACTTGCTTATGGAGTTTTGTCTCTAAAGTGTTTTGGCCAATTTTAAGACGATTGAGTATTGAGAACTTTGCTCATGGAACTTGACCATTAGGGGGTTTTAAGAGGGATCCATATCATCACATTTTCAAAAAAGAAAGGAAAAGGTGGGACTTTGACTTATTGAAAAATCTACCTTCACCAAAAATGTAGCAAGCCTCTCTTCTTTAAATATTTTACAGTTGATGAAGTGTGTGTGTGTATGACTTGTGGGGCATTTAAATTTTGAAAATCAGCAACTTGTATATGTATAACTATCTCTAAAATATAGAATGCATGTTGAGGGTAAAGGTAACTGTTATAGCTCAAACTAGCAGGCGTCCTAGGAGGGTTTGTTATGGAGCAACTACTAGGTCAAGTGGAAAAAATGGAGCAATAGCCCACTATCACCTCAACTAAATATCCTTATTCTTTATAGAATTCCACCAATGGGAGGAATCCTGATAAAATAGAAACCACTAGGAATAATGCATCAATGATGCAAATGTAGTGATTTCAATATTCTATTCAAAGGAGAGGCTCTATTGATATGGTTTACTTGCTCAAGAAGCAAGGTAGACGATTCTCCCAAGAAGGGTTGGAAGGAGACCTAGACCTAGGGTTGAGGAGTATTTGTTGATATGAAATGCCCTATACCCAAGAACCCTATAGGAATATGGTTTTCTAAGTAATCCTTGTAAAATTGGAGTGACAAGGTTGTGGGACCACAAATAAAACCTAATGGACCCAAACAAGGTCAAGGGTTTGGGATGAAACTTCAAACAAAGGGGTGTTGACCAAGTAAGGGAGAATAAAAGGACCAAGGAGATGAAAATTGACTTTATTTTTCAATGCAATGGTCCTTGAAGAAGCCAATAACAAAGTGATACCTAGGGAGAATGGTTCTTGAACTAGGGCTTGGCGAAACTTGAGATTCAACTGTCAGAATGGCTTCAAATTTGGAGGACCTTTCAAGGACACAACAACACATTTATTGACTAAGTTTCATCAAATATATTTCGAATGATACCCTAGGAGACATTAGGGTTAGGGCTTAGAAAAGAAGAGAGGAGGTGAGAAAGATTTTCGTTTGGTGATCACCTAGGACTAGACCAATGCCTAGCCTATTGGGAGAATGAAGTCAATGATATTTGATGTTAATGTAGAAATTTTGAATAATTTAACACATATTCAACAAAGATTATCCTGATCATGTACTATTGCGGAAAACACACACAATACATAAGCTCCTCTACGTTGATCATCAATATAGCAGCATCAATAACAATAAAACATCAAGAGCATTCACACATTAACACAGTATGTATCCCGGGGAAAGCATCTCGCTAAAAACCCCAACTATCTGAATATTAATGATTGAGTCATGTAACATTACACAGCATAATACTTCTCACAAG
>APFE030587002.1:160751-173736 GCA_000404065.3 Pinus taeda
ATTTTCAGGTATTTGCGTGGCACTAGTGATTATGGTTTGTGCCACCAAAGGAAGACCAGGATTGGACAGAGTGTTGGATATTCGTGGCTTTGTTGATGCAGATTAGGCTGGAGATCTGGATCAGAGAAGATCTACAAGTGGGTATGTGTTTAACCTATTTGGAGGTGCAGTCAGTTGGATGAGTAAGAAACAATCTGTAGTGGCACTATCAACTACAGAGGCACAATACATGGCAACCACTCATGCAAGCAAGGAAGCAGTTTGGTTGCAGAGATTGTGTTCAAGTATGGGGTTAGTACAGGGAGCTATAAGGATAGACTGTGATAGCCAAAGTGCAATTTTCTTGGCAAAGAAACCCTGCTTATCGTTCAAAGACAAAGCACATTGATGTTCAGTATCACTTTGTGAGGGATATGATAGAAGACAAAAAGGTGTTGCTAGTAAAGGTGGACACTTTGAAGAATACTGTACATGGATTGACAAAATCTGTGAGCTTTGAGAAGTTCTCATGGTGTAGAGAAACAATGGGCGTTTCAAGGCTGGAAAAATGACTAAGCTCTCCTGTGCCCCCTTGTGGAAAGAAAACAACAAGTGGGAGAACGTTAGGTTGTGTTATATTCTTTCCACGACTAACTTACGTAGTTAATTGGGGGGTTAGAGGGGGGCGGGTAGTCCACCTCTACGAGGTTTGGAGCAGCGCCCCGGGGAAATTTTTTTTGGACCCTATATTAGGTTGGGCAGACCTACCTGTGGTTTTCGGTCCATGGTTTTGGATGCGATGGTTTTCGGTCCTTCGTATTGGATGCTTCGACATGTATAAATATATATTGTAACATTGAAAGGAACATAATGAAAAATCACGCTGGTAGTCCCGGTTTTGGGATCCACGGGAAAATCTTTGTGTATATGTGTTTTATGTGTTATTATCTCGCATCGTCTATTTTCTGTGTTTTAGAATTTATATGCAGGTAATTTTGTACAGGGTTAAAACCTACACCAAGCACGGGGTGCTTGTTTCAGTCCATACAACGGCCACTTGAGTCTGCACACATGTGACTCTCTGTTGAAGGTCTCAAAACCATCCGGCTTCTCAATAAACACCTCTTCCTCAATCATGCCGTTGAGCAATGTTGTCTTTACATCCATCTGCTATATCTTCCATCCCATCTGTGCTGATAGTGCTAGAATAGATTCGATTGATGAGTACCTTGCTACATGAGCAAGAGTCTCATCGTAATCAATTCCCTCCACATGAGAGAACAATCTGGCCACAAATATGGCCTTATGTTTCTCCACACTCCCATCTACTACTTGCTTTACCTTGTAAATCCATCTGGAACTCACCACTGACTTGTCTGTTGGTATTGGGATCACCTCCCAAACACTGTTTCTGATAATGGAGTGATACTCCTCAACCATGGAATCAACCCACATTGGTTGCTGCACTGCTTCCTCGAATGAGGATGGCTCAATCTCTACACTCTCTCTCATCATAGAAATGCAGCCAGTGTACCGCTCTGGTGAATGATGACCTCCTTTGCCTGCGCTGTGATGTGGGTTCTCCCACATTCTCTCTAGCATCATGCAATAACCTGTCAGCCTCTCTGGTACACTTTCTAACATATCTGGAAGTCTTTTCATGAGTGGGTGATTCCACTCTTTGTTCCTCTGCATGTGGCTTATCCACATCATCCTGAGGTTCCTCCTTTTGAGATAAAAGCTCATCATCTGCATGTAACCAAAATTCCCTCTCAAGGGAACATATCATGGCCTTCTCTTCATTGAAATTCACATCTCTATGAATGAATGTCATCTTGTTGGATGACAGGTACACCCAATAGTTGTGAAGCGTATCAGTATACCCCACAAATATTCCCAACTCAGCTGTTGGCTCTAGCCTTTTCCATGCATCCTTGGTAACATGACAGTAGACTGATGAATCAAAGATCCTGAAGTGTGCCACATCTGGTTTCTTCCCTGAAAAAGCTTCTTCTGGTGTACTCATCTCGAGAATACGATGAGGGTTTTTGTTCTGCAAATAAACAATGGTGTTGCATGCTTTAGCGCACAAGTGCAACGGTAGGCCCTGATCATGTAACATCCCCTGTGTCGCTCCCAAAATAATTTTGTTCTTCCTTTCAACCACCTCATTCTACTGTGGGTTATGAGGTGCGATCAACTCTCGTCGAATGAATTTTGAAGCATAGAAGCTATTGAATTCATTCGACACATATTTGCCATCATTATCACTTCTGAGAAGTTTAAATTCCTGCAAATATATTTCTTAACAAGTGCTTTTAGTTCACAAAATTTAGTGAATGTCTGATCTTTCTTCTACATGAATAAAATCCAACGCTTATGAGAAAATTCATCAACAAATATTACATAATACATGTGCTTGGCCATGGATGCTGTCGAGAATGGTCCACACACATATGAGTGAAATTGATCAAGGAACACTTGCGATCGACTGTCTTTTTCATGAAATGAAGATTTGGTGTACTTCCCCAATATACACCCTTTGCATGTATCTCTCTGCTCTAGTGTACCCTTGGGAAGTCTTGTAGAAATTTGCTGTATGATCTTCAAGGCTCCTGTTGCAAGTGACCAAATATTCTATGCCACAACTCACCGATGTATTTGCTGTACATCTTCTCTGCTTTAGTTCTCAAAGCAACACACTCTTCTACCTCCAATTTTTAGAGGTTCTTCACTCGAACCCTAATCCGCTTCACCTATCCTATGGCTATGTGACAAAGGAAAGCCTTTCCCTTACTAAATATCACATCATATCCTTGATCCTCTAACATGGCAACATAAACCAAGTTCTTCTTCAACCCCAGAACATACATGACATCTCTCAATGTGAGGGGAGAACCAGACTCCCTCAGAAAGGTAATAGTACCGATGCCGGTGTCGCTATACCTCCCATCATCTCCCATCTAGATGTGCATCTAGGGGCCCTTCTCCTCCAAGTTGCCGAAGAGCTATTCGTTGCCGGTCATATGGAATGAGGCTCCACTATCTAGGTACCACACACTACCCATCACCGATGACACCATGCAAGTGATGAGGGTGAAATCCGGTTTGAATTGTGAAGTAAGAGCTTCACTTGCCACTCCTCTTGAGGGCTTCTTACCAGCCTTCTTGTGTGGATACTTTGCAGCATAGTGTCCCAACTCGTGACAATGAAAAAAATTAATTTTCGACATATCCTTCTTCTTTCCTCCTTGACTGGAATATGATTTGGAATGGGATGACTTCCCCTTCCCTTTCTTCACCTTTCTAGCTAAGGCACAATTCTCATCATCATGCTTTGATGAGGATCTATCTTTTGTTTAGCTAAATCTATCCTAGTACCAAGTCAGACCGCAATCACTCCCACTCTGGTAGCTTCTCCCTCCCATTAACTGGTCCTGGTAGCTATGCTAGCTCTTGGGAAGTCCTAGAAGTGCTAGGCTCACCAGATCGTCTTTTGCAATAGTAACCTTGACACTTCCAAGCTCATCCCAACATTGGGTGAAATTGGTCAAGTACTTCGGAATTGAGCCGCCCTTCTCAATAAGAACTCAACCTGGGCCCCTAAAATTTAGGGAGCACTCTACATGACCCTAGATAGACTTCTAACTCAAATTTACTGAACCAACTATATCAAATGAACTTAGTTAACTACTACAAGATGCTATGAGAATATAATTACGATTTAATTCCCAATTTAATTCAAGGACAAATTAAATTACGATTTTCTTGTAGCTATTTTTAACAAAAGGTAAAGGTTTTAAGGTGACATTCATTGATGGGAAGTTCATGTTTGAAAAATAAACCCAAGAGATGCATTCACTCTTGGATTCATGGTTGAAGGTCTCTACCAAGTTGGAGGAAGTTCTTTGTTTGCAATGACTTTTGATACTTCTCTTCAATCCAAATTATGACACCAAAGATTTGCTCACCTTCATTTCAAAGCCTTACTCGATGTAAGGAAGATGGTCACAGGTATGCTCGCATTCAAGTTAGACCATGAAGGCATTTGTCAAGGTTGTGAAGTTTGAAAACATACAAGGGGACCATTCCCCTCAAGTGAAACTTAAACCATCGATATTTTGCAATTGGTCCAATTTGATCTATCAAGTATGCTGCCTGTGACATCTTTGGGTGGATATTTGTACTATGCTATTTTTGTGGATGACTTCTCTTGCAAAACATGGATCTATCTATTAAAGAAGAAGGATGAAGTGTTCAAATGGTTCCTCTCTTTCAAAGCCTTGGTCGAGAATCAAACAGGGAAGAAGATCAAAATATTGAGGATGGATAATGGGACCAAATATGAGTCAAACGAATTCAAAGATTATTGTGGAGAAGCTGACATTAAGAGGGAGACCACTACTGCATATACTCTTGAAAAAATTGGTGTTTTCGAAAGGAAGAATCGTACTATCATAGAAGCCACCTGTTCCATGCTTCATGATCAAGGTCTTCCGAAGTTCTTATGGAGAGAAGCTGCCAACACCGTTGTGTATGTTCAGAATAGATGCCCACATCAAGATTTGGACTTCAAGACACCTGAAGAAGTTTTCACCGGTAAGAAACTTGATGTTCGAATTTTAGATTTTTTGGTTGCCCCATATATTTTCATGTGCCAAAAGAGAAAAGAAACAAACTAGATGCATATGGGAAGAAATGAACGTTTGTGGGATACAATGAAACTTTGAAGGCATATAGAATCTATATGCCTGGTCAAAGGGAAGTGGAATTAAGTCATGATGTCACTTTCGATGAAGATTCTACTCTTAGGAAGGTCTGCGATCTTCCTATCCCTAAGAAGGACAATGATGATGCTGATGCAAAAAAGCATGATGAACCTTTGTCTGATGAACTGATGCCCGATGTTGAAGGTCCGATGGATCCCATTGATCCACCTCTTAGTGAGCCCACTACTTTAAGTAAAAGACATTTGTGGATCAAATATACTCTTGAAGATGCTAAGAAACATATTGCACCGAGGGGGGCATTTCGTGAAAGAAAGAAGCCAAATAGGTACCAAAGGTACTTAGCTTCCATGAGTACCATTGTACAATCTGAGCCTTGTACATTTGAAGAAGCCATGAAACAACAAGTTTGGAAGGATGCGATGAACGAGGAGTATAAGTCAATCATGAAGAATGATGTATGAGATGTGGTTCCTAGACCCAAGGATAAATCAATGGTCACTTCAAAATGGTTCTACAAGATCAAACATGGAGCTGATGGGATTGCTAAAAAGTTCAAGGCTATATTTGTTGCTCGAGGCTTCTCTAAAAAGGAAGGAATAGACTATGATGAGATATTTGCACTAGTTGCCCGATATACCACCATCCGTTCAATCATAGCCATTTCCTCTTCACAAGGATGGATCCTACACTAGTTGGATGTCAAAAGTGCCTTCTTGCATGGCTCGCTTAAAGAGGAAGTCTAAATGGAACAACCCGAGGGGTTCAAAGTTCAAGATCGCGAGACACATGTATGCACATTGATGAAAGCCCTCTATGGGTTGAAGTAAGCCCCTAGGGATTGGTAAGAGAGGATTGATAGCTATCTTATGAAGCTAGGATTTACAAGGAGTGATACTGACCCAAACATGTACTTCAAGGTTGAAAAGGACATTCCCCTCATTATGGTCCTTTATGTGGATGATCTCTTTCTGAAAGGTGATGACCCTCTCATTCATGAATGCAAGAGGGAGTTGTATTTCAAATTTGAGATTAAGGACCTAGGACTGATGTATTACTTCCTAAGGCTGGAGGTCTGGCAAAAGGCAGGTGATATTTTCCTTTCTCAAGGAAAATACATTGTGAAGCTACTTGAGAGATGTGGGATGGTGGATTGCAAGTCCATATCTACTCCGATGGAACTCAACTTTAAGAAGCTATGTGGAAGTGTTGTTGGGCCTGAATTAGCAAACCCTTTCGAGTATCGCCAACTTGTGGGGGCCATGATTTTCTTGGTCAACTCTCGTCCTGACATATGCTTCGTTGTGAACATGTTGAATCAATTTATGGTTGAGACTCATCACATTCATTGGATTGCTGCTAAGAGTCTCTTGAGATAACTCTGGGTCACAATCCATTATGGATTGAGATACATTGCCAGGAACTTGAGGCTGCATGGATATTTAGATGTTGAATGGGCTGGTAGTGTGGTGGAACGCAAGAGCATGTCTAGGTGGTGCTTCTTTTTGGGGTCTGCCTCAATATCTTGGATGAGTAGAAAGCAGAAATCAGTTGCACTAAGCACCGCCGAGGTCGAATACATTGATACGAGTACGGCTTGCTGTGAAGCTGTTTGGTTGAGGAAGCTCTTTATTGAGATATTTAAATATGTGATGGATACCACCGTGATCTTCTGCGATAATCGGAATGAGATTCACCTATCAGAGAACCCCGTGTTCCATGACCGCTCCAAGCACATTGATATCAAGTACCACTTTATTCGGGATATGGTACAATGGGGAGCAATAAGGCTCCAACACGTCAGGATGGACGAGCAGGTTGTAGACATTCTCATGAAGCCTTTAGGGAAGGTCAAATTCTTAACCTTTCGAGAGAGACTTGGAGTCGTGGAATGACCCTCCTATGAGGGTATCGTATGAGTTGGACACTGAGCTCTGGGAGCTCTTGGGGGCTTGGGGGTACTTCTTGGAGCTATGGGTGACCATAAGGTGAGTGGTTTACCTGCCCTTAGTGGTGCTCCAGATACAGGGTGAGTGGTGCACCTTTCTTTGTGATACCCGATGATGGTTGACATGTGTGTAGAGTGAGTGGTTCACCTTCCCCTACCAAGACACATGTATGTAGGGTGAGTGGTTCACCTTCCCCTATGATTGACATATGCATAAGATGAGTGGTTCACCTCATCCTATGGCATATGAGCAAGATGAGTGGTTCACCTTTTCCTATGGCATATGAGCACGATGAGTGGTTCACCTTCTCCTATCGATGCCTTAGCACACATCCTACCCATAGAGTCCGAGACTCATGGGAAGTACCTCTCATTTGGCCAATGAGTTGGGAAAAGATGGTTAGGGACCATAGAACTACTGATGGATGCATCGTGTACTTCCGTACTCCCTATGACTAAGATTCCTGGTGTTCAACAACTTGATCTAGGATCAAGGATTGAATTTTGTCAGTGGAGAGTGGTATGATCTTATGACTCACTCTCAATCACTTACTCTTCATTATTACTTCATGGTTCAACAAAGCAGAGCAGGGCATGGAAGTGATGACAGGGATGGTACATGATGACAGGATGGCATGGTGACAGATGACAGATGGACTAGTAGGTGGAATTCTCCCAAGTTGAGAGGGAGTGTTAAAATTGGCAAATAGGGTGAAATTCAACCTTAGGATAACTCATATGATGAAGATGATTATTGCATTGGATTCCTCTTTTTGAGAGGTCCAATTTTGATATAAAGATCATCTCATTCTGACAAGAAGAAATGGAATTTTGAATTTATTCTCTCTCATGCACAAATTGTCAAGGTCAACCTGAGTCAAATGTAGGCTCAAAACCCCAGTAGATGTGTCTCCTCACCCTCAACGAAGTGTATAAATAAGAGTGACCCCTCTCCTCATTTGGACATCACTCATCTCATCACAGATCTCTCTCTCTCCTCCCTTGATTGGTTTGTACAACTTGGAGGAAACCTTCTCTACTTCGCATGTGTGAAAGGAGGACGAATTTATCAATTGTTTTACTGGTCGGAAATTTCAAGGTTATAGGGCAGCGTTGACCCTTGTTGTTTGACCAAGTTTTGGAGGCAAAAATTTGATTTGTGGAGGCTGCATTTACTAGCACAAATATCAAGGAGTTTGGGACAATTTGATTGGGGTTGAATTTATATTTGACAAAAGAAAATACAACTGTGTTTTCACTCTCCTTTGATTGAGTTGATCGAACTGTTTTGCGTTGACTCAGACTCTCTTGGAAGGCCGAATTGATTTGTTGTTGACCGAGCTTCTTGGAGGACATTTTTGTGCTACTTTGACCAGCGTTGAATTTTTGGTTAAGGTTGCAGTTGACTGCTGATTTTGACCGGAATGTTTTGGGCAAGTTAATTTGATATTTGTACTCTCTTGTTGAACTATTCAAGAATAATAATAAGATTTGATCAAAGGGTTTCCCCACATTGGGGTTTTTCCCTAGCATCCATGACATCTAGTGTCCTCTTGTCTTGGCTTGTCTTCTGCACATGTTTTTATGTTCTATCGACATTTACTATCAATGTGTTTAAGTTAATGTGATTGCTACTAAATATAATTGGAAATTGTCATTGGGACGATTAAGAACATTGAAGTAAATTGTGCTAAAGCATATAACATACCATTTTTATCTACAATTAACATTAGTGAAGTCCAATGTGTGCCAAGATGAATGAATGAGCTCCAGACATAGTGATAAACGGGTTGGCCCCTTAATATCCAAGCAAATTGTTGAAGAAAGTGTAACTAGGTTTGGTCTTCGTATTGACTAAGTAATTATGTAATGAAAAGACAAAGATGATAAAATGTAATTTTGTAAATCTTGCCTCATGGGTTTCATGAGAAAGAAGTTTTTATAGGTTAAGAATTCTTCTTGATGTCTTTAGGGATTCGTCATCTAGTCATAAATATTTTTTAGAGTCATGTATATGAAGTATTGTTACACTTACAAAGAACAATCTATTGAAGTAATTGTATGCTCCAAGACGTCGTCAAGAAGCTCCATAAAAAGTTGGCTCAAGTATCATTGAATATGCCTCTTGATGAAGTCTGCCTACCCAAAAAGACTAGTCGGCTTAAAAGAGGAAGACCGTCCCTATATAAAGGAGGAACTACGTCTTCATTTGGAGGAATCAATTTATTCAAGCTCTGAGATCAAGTGTTGGAGAAGTCAACGTTTCGGTGCATTAGGAAGAGGCAATTCAACAAAGAGGAAAGGGAAATATAGCGTAGTAATAAGCTCGTTCTGGTTTGGTTATGTACCAAAATCGTATCTTTGAGATAAGATGAAGTTCACTTCAGTAAAAAGAACAGTAAAGAATCAAAGTTCACTTCAGGAAAAGAAAAATAAAGGGTTTGCTATCTAGAGTTGAAAGGAAGTATGAAAAGAAGGACCATACAACAAGAAGTAAGGGATTGCAAGGCATGTAAAAGAGAGACAATATCAGTCTCAGTCTTGATCTCAGATATTCCTGGAAGAGACCAAAAAATATACAAAGTATGAAGGAAGGTTTCCACAGTAAAAATGAGAGCTTGACACAGTGCATCAAGTGGGTACAAAGAAGGATCAAAAGGAATATAAGGAAGGCTGAAAAGAAGCTTATTGTAAAAGGCTATTAGACTAGGGACCGAGTTTCCCTAGTCATGGTGCAAAGCAGTGCAGAAAGGAAGATCAACATAAGGTGACTAAAAGGAGTAATGACAAGGTCTTGGAAGCATACTAAATTTAAGGGTCCAATGTTTGGAATTTTTCAATCAAGGCTTCAATAAGAGAAATTTGCAGAAGGGTTTTCCTCTCTAGGTGGGAGAGGTTTTGCCTTGGCTAAGAGCCAACATCTTGTGTTCTTGTCTCTTTTTTTTTGGTAATTGTTTGATGAAGTAAGGAAAACACACATAATAATAAGAAGAAGATCAAGCTAAGATAAATTGTAAAAGCACTTCACAAATTTTTATCAAGCCTAGAAGAATCCTACTAATACTATCTGCCCTAGAATCTTCAACATGGGATTAGAGCCAAGGTGCAAAAGTCAAAGGAAGGGTAGCTAAAGAGACATACAAGGATTAGTCCTTAAGAAGGGCACCAAAGTAAGGTTAAGGGTTTTGTTAAGAATAAAGGATCAAGTCTACAACAAGCTGTCTACATCAGCAAATAACCTTTTCTCCACAGTGATCATCAAAAAGGTCGCCAAGAACCTTATCAATATGACTATAAAACAAAATAAATCAAAGTCAACGATTATCATCTTGGAGAAGGTTAAAAATCCGAGAAGTAGCCCTAATCTACACTACAAAAAAAGAAAACATAATATATTTCACAGTCTCAGTGCTCGCCTCAAAATTTGCGTGTCATTACAACCCATGTCATACCATAGCAATATTAATGACTTAAGCAATTTTGATGATTGGTATTGAAAAATGCTTGAAGGCTACAAAGATCTTTGCTCATCCTAGTAAACTCAAGCAAGGTTCTACTCCAGCAAAGAGCATTGCAACAAGGTTACAAAGATATACAGTCACAACATACAAAGGAGAAAACAATGCCACATCTCGGGTGGACGTCATGATAGTGCTCTCAAAATTCTTGATTTCGATCCCATACCCTCACAGTCAAGGAATCAAATAATCTCAACATATCATAAAAGCCAGTAGTGCTTGGTGCTGAACAATGCAAGGAAGTCTCAAGAAAGGTTCTAGAGCTCCATTGTACCAGGTTTCTCAAGCAAGAATCTCATTGAAGGAGATCATTCAAGAAAGCATAAAGGTGAAGATTTCATCTTCACATGACAAGTAAGTATCTTTTCATCCTATATTCAAGTTTGGTTAAATGACTTCATGATTGCAAGGAAATCTATGAATTAGATGGGTTATCAAGATTACTTGCATGAAGAAGGAGAATAGACGTAATCCTCTAAGTAGCTAAAGTCATTAAAAGGTATCCTCTGAATTTATGAAAAGGGATATTTATGAAAGATTCCCTCACATAGAAAACTTGGAGACATCAAAGTGATGTAGACGATAAAATCATTCTCTCAAGGTGAAATAAATAAGGTCAAATGAAATATGATCTTCATGAAAGTAAAAAGGCATCAAAGGATGTAGGATATCTTCACAAGGTCTTATATATAAGATCTAGGAATGAAGACAACCATCATTGATGCACTGGCAAGGTAACAAATATCCATGAACAAGAAGATTACCTCATTCAACAACTTGTAGTATTTGTGAAATATAGAGAAGGACGAGTTGATGGAAAAAATATTGAAGGTTAAAAGAACTCAAACATGTGCAGAAAAGGAAGGCAATGTTAGCCCTCAAGCAAGACAAAATGAGTATAGTCAAGGTTCAATACTATAGAAATATGGAGGAAGCTGAAGAAAAGGGCCAAGGAAAGAGGGAGTAACAAATCTCTCCTATGAGTAAGATAGTATCTCCCCTATACTACTAGTGTAACCCCTTATTGTTATTAGTACAACCCCCTTATTATATTGTTGTACCCATATTGTTATTATTGTGCCCTTACATTATTATTGTTATGTCTCCTCTGATTATATTATGACCCCTTAGACTCCTATATATAGAAAGGAGGTCTTGTCATTTGGATCATCTAAGAATTGTTCATTTGTGTAATGTAAAGGAGGTTTCCCCCTCGAAGAGGCTGAATTCTAAGGCGTTCAACTCTATTTTCTATCTTTTTGTGAGCTGGTTTCATAACATTTGGTATCAGAGCTTTGGATTCTAGGGTTTCGCTGCTCCAAACAGGCCATAGTGGAATTTTCACTATAACTCTTTTTCTGCGACGTTTCAAAAGCAAAAAAAAAAAACCCCATTTGAGAAGAAATCATGTTGAATCTCGGGTTTGAATTTTAGATCTTGTCTCGCTATATTTTCAGAGATATGATCTGAGGAAGTTAGCATTTTTGCAGACCCCTGAATTACATTCCAAACATGTCATCGTGCAATTTTCGCTATAAATTTGTTTCTAAGACGTTTCAGAAGCAAAAAAACAAACCCATTTGAGAAGAAATCTTTCTGAACCACAGCTCCGAATTTTAGACCCTGTCTCGCTATATTTTCGGAGATATAATTTGAGGAATTTAGGGTTTTTGCAGACCCCAGAGTTACATTCCAAACAGGTCACCTTGGGAAAATCGTCATAACTTTCGTTCTGAGCATTTGATTGAATTTTCGTAAGAAGTTACAGAAAGAGGACGGACTGTAGTTTTTTGGGTATCATTTTCAGAACCAAAGGTTAAAACAGTGACCCGTAGCATGTTGTACAAGTTTTCTATACTGAATCAGTCTATAATTATGTCATCGTGGGAGATTGGGAATAAATATTTCTTCAGGAATCTAATTGCGCTCAAAGTTGTGGTGTTAGAAAGAGGACTCAGAGGGCTATTGTAACTGAAATTTCAGAACTTAAAGATATGAAAGTACATAGTTACATTCACTTCAAGATCGAGCTCCTAAAATCAAGAAAAAGTGAGATGAGTAAGTTTGATGGCGAGGATACGGTAAATTGGATATTACATATGGAGAAATATTTTGATCTACATGGTGTACCATTGTTACAAAAGGTACGTATTGCATCTAATTATTTAGAACCAAATCAATTTTTATGGTATAAAGGGCTTTGTTCTCTTAAACCACTTGTCACATGGTCAATTTTCATGGAGGAATTGATAGCACATTATGAGGATACAAAGAGAAACACCTTCTTTAGCCAATTGATAAATCTCAAACAAAAGGGTTCAATGGCAAAGCACATTGAGGACTTTCAAAAATTGAATATAAGGGTAAATTATATTCCAGAGAAGCAAAAGATTGATGTCTTCATAGGTACTTTAAAGGATAACATTTAACATGAGGTTTGTCTTTGGGAACCTGATTCATTGGAGAAGGCATTCAGGTGGGCAAGAAAAATTGAAAGCGAAATTATGGAACCAAGAAATCCCAGCAATCACGACTATAATTATGGAAGTATTTTTTCTCCTAGCCTTCCACAACCTACAAGGTTTACACCACAACAATTGGAAGAAAAAAGAGAAAAAGGGCTGTGTTACAATTGTGATAACAAATGCATTAAAGGTCATAAGTGTGTTGAGAAGAAGTTATTTTACATAGATTATTAAGAAGAGGAAGAAAGGGATCAAGAAACATCAAAAGATGAGGATATACACCAGGAACCAACCCCAGAGAAAGAAGAAATGAATCTGACCATATCTTGTAAAGCATTGGCAAGAATT
>APFE030587002.1:201118-254802 GCA_000404065.3 Pinus taeda
CTTAAATACTTTTTAGAACAAAGATTATCTTCAGAAGAGCAGCAAAAATGGGTCACAAATATGTTGGGTTATGACTTTGAAATCATCTACAAAAAAGGGAAGCAAAATGTTGTGGTAGATGCACTCTCAAGAAAGGAGAAGGATGTGGAAGCATTGCTTTGGCCATTTCTATTATCCAACCATATTAGATAAACGAAGCAAGGGATGAATGGAAGAATGACGAAGAAGTGTGGGCACTCATCCAAAAGTTACAACAAGATCCTAGTACATCTGATCCATTTAGCTAGAAAAATTATGGTACAAAGATCGCTTATACCTATGTAAGAATTCCCAACTCAAATAAAATATTCTTATGGAATTGCACACCTCTCCCTTAGGAGAGGCACTCAGGATTTTAAAAAACTTATCACAGGGTTAAGAAGGAGTTTTTTTGGGATGGCCTTAAATCATATATTTAAAAGTTTGTGGCATAATGTTTGGTTTGCCAACAAAATAAACTTGAAACAATTAAGACCCCATGTCTATTACAACCTTTATCCATTCCAAGCCAACGTTGGGAGGAGGTTTCAATGGATTTTATCACAGGTTTACCTAAGTCCGAAGGAAAGAGTGTCATCATGGTGGTAGTTGACAAACTTACCAAGTATGCACACTTTTGTGCATTATCTCATCCATTTAAAGCCAATACATTTTCTACTGCATTTATGGAAACAATTCAAAAGCTACATGGAAAACCAAAGATTATTGTAAGCGACAAAGATCCCATTTTCACTGTAAATTTTTGGACAAAATTATTTTCTTATCTTGGTAGTCAGTTAGCTCATAGCTCATCTTATCATCCTCAATATGATGGGCAAACTAAAATAGTAAACAAATGTTTGGAAGGATATCTTCGTTTATTTTTTTCTGATAAAGGAACAATGGGGCAAATGGTTGCCTCTGGTTGAATGGTGATATAACACTTCCTTCCATACTACAACAAAAATGACCCCATTTATGGGACTTTATGGATATCATTCACCGTCCATCACATCATATTTAAGAGAAAATTCTAAGGTTCAAGTAGTGAAAGATCACATCGAGCATCAACAACAAGTTCTCCAACTTTTAAAGGATAACCTCACTTTGGTGCAAAATAGAATGAAACAACAGGCAGATTAACATCGTAGTGAAAGATATTTTGATGTAGGTGATTGGGTATTTTTATGACTACAACCATGTAAACAAATGTCCCTCAAGAAAGCTAAGAAGGATAATAAATTATCACCAAAGTATTAAGGTCCATACAAGGCGTTTCAAAAGATTGGTATCATGGGATACAAATTGGAGCTTCTTGCAGCTTCTTGAGTGCACCTAGTTTTCCATGTTTCATGCTTAAATAAGGTTATAGGTGACAAGCTCCTAGTTCAAACAATATTGTCAGAACTTGACGAGGAAGGAATAATATTGGAACCTGAAGCAATCACAGAAACACAAGAACTCGACAACTACGAAATCGATCAATTTTGGAGTATCTCATCAAAAGTGGGAGAACTTACCCATTGAAGATTCCACATGGGAGGATGAGAATTTTATATAGAAGCATCAAGAACTACTCAAGCGTTGAGGACAACACCTTTTTGAAGGAGAGGGGCATCTTAGGTCCCTAATACTAGTGACTCCCCCATTATTATTTTCATTGTAGCCCTTATTGTTATTGTTGTGCCCCTATTGTCCCCATATTGTTATCATTGTGCCCCATAGAAGCCCACTATTGTTATTGTTGTGCCCTTATATTATTATTGTTAGGCTGGCTTTGATTAAATTGTGACCCCTTAGACTCCTATATATAGAAAGGATGTTTTGTCATTTGTATCACCCAAGAACTTTTAATTTGTGTAATGTAAAAGAGGTTGCCCCCTCGAAGAGGTTGATTTTGAAGTTGTTTCTATATCTTTTCTTCTATTTTGTTTGTTGGTTGCATAACATAAAATGTAATAATATTACATTTTAATTAGTATTTCTCCCCACCCCTGACCAATTTTTATTGGTTGAGGCTAGTAATAAATATTGGGTAACATATAATATTGTAATATTATATTTTATCCCAGATTTCCCATCACCCAATTCAATTTTTTTTTTTAGTTCATAAGTAAACTTAACTCCTATGTAAACATTTGATCCTAGTATGGTAGAGATGTTGTAATCTTTAACATTTGGAACTCAATAAAAGTAAATAAAAATAAAATTAATAAAATAAAAAGCATACAATTTATAATTAATAATTATAATAATGATTAATCAATGTAGATTTCTAACTCTGCATCTACCAAGTGCCCAGAAGGGATTGAAATTTCTTGATATGCAAAGCTTATTTAAAATAAAAATAAATTTGATCCCTCTCGGCTCTTGGTAGATTGGTAGATCGGGGTTAACATGGATCTATATTGGTCCTCGACAAAGTGGAAGTTAAATAATATATTTTAATGTAATGGAATTGATTATGCTCAAAAGTTGAATAATTTATTTATTAGTTAATTTACAATCTAGTTTAAATTTAAATAGCAATTTTGATCATTAATGTTTAAATTAGTGGTATGGATTATTGTTGATAATGATCCATATATTTATATTTCATAGGCATCTACTTTTTAATGGAATGTTTGCAATATAATGGTATGGACAATCTTTGACTTTAACACAATCAAAGATTGTCAATTTATTTATTAGTTAATTAAACATAAAACTAGGACAACCATATAAATTAAATGGACGGTAAAAGCCATCAATCCATAATAAGCATCAAAACAATTTTAAGACACTAAAATTAAAAAAATCATAAGATTTAATGATAAAAATAATTAATATAGAAGTTTAACATATATACATTTAAAAAAAAAACATGTGACAATATTCTTAACCAAGGAGAGTCACTCCCACTTCATTATGTAGGATTTTAATTTGTAAATAGGTTTTGTTACAATATCATAGGCTAATACATGGCTTATCAATACCACATGTCCAAAAAACCACAATTCATTTCATATGACACTTGCTTATATAACATTTTTTTAATTAATGAATTTAATTAAAAGAACAAGAAAAGACATAACTACTTCATTCATTAAAATAGCAAAATAGACATAACTATTTTTAGAAATAAATATAAGCATTTGATTTGTGTATACTACTCATAATATTAGAGAATATTATATGTAAGTTAAATCCCTATCATCCACCTAATAATTATTGATAATTAAATTAAAACTCTGGAAGCTCTGTTCTAAAATAGACATGCTTATTGGCATAATTAAAAAATGTACAAAATTAATTTAATGGACTTTCTAATACTAATTTATAATTGTTATTTGATGTACTTGAAGACACACTATGTTTATATATCATGTTTGTAATTTGGTGTTATTACTATGCATTTACATATTAAACAAATCTCTCTTTTATCATTTATCTGGGTTTATATTTGTCTCCAAAGAATTGAAAGAACTATTGACAAAAACTAGCTATTACTTTATTTATCTTCTTTGTGGATTAATGTCTATTCTTAAAGAGTTGGATAGGATTATTATTAGAGTTGTGACTTATCTACTAATACCTTATGTTAGGTACATTGCACACATTAGTTCATCATGACTATCATTAACCTTTTCTTCATACATTATTAGGCCCACATTTGATCACATTTTATTCACCACTAGACATTTCCTATCATTTGGAAATTTTCCTATTTTTAGGGTTTTTTATTTTTAGCAAGGGTACCACCTAGGATGGCATGTGGCAATGACTAGACTTTGACTGAAGGATGACATGGATAAATCCACTCCATTAATTCAATCTACCTCATGCCTAGGCCTTCTTAGAGTGAGTACACAATTCCTCCCTACTTTATAGTAGTTAACCACCATTTTTCTCTATCCTCCTGTTGTTAGTTGACTTTTAGTCTTATTTTGGAGTTTAAGTGGTCAATATTTCGATCCATTTTAGGATATTTTGTTAATTTTGGGTCTCAAAGTTTGATTTTGACCAATTTGCCAAGTAGGGAAAGTGTTTTTAACTGTATGCCCATGGAATCCAAACCTGATTAAGTTGGTTGACCTCATGAGGGCTCTATTTATTGTATTCATGTTCAACAATAATATATGATCAAATTTTGAGTAATTTGAATTATCTCCTTAGTTCATTAGTCAATTTATAAATCGTGATATTCTCTCTTCTTCCTTGTTTTGCAAATAGCTAGTCTAGTGTCTTTTGGCATTTATATCCTATGATTATGTTTAAAATTCAACATACAATTCCAACAAATTTTGGAATAAAAAGTATCAAAAAAATATACTCATAAATAAAAACTTAAAACATTTATTCTATGTTAAAAAAATATTATTTAATAATGTTTAACTATTTTTATTTTATAGACTAATTAATTGATTTTTTATCCCATTTACAATATATAATATATTTATCATCAAATTTATAATATTAGCTTGATGTGAAGTCATCAATTCAATTCACAGCCTCCATCGAGGTGATATATTGGAGATGATGAAGATGTAGATTTAATTATTGGTGTGTAATATAATGATGTGATTATCTTTGAAAATGATCAATATATAAATTATTCTATTCACATTGAATTAAAAATAGCTTTTTAATGTAATGGTATACCAATCATCTTTGACATTTACATAAGTAGCACAACCATATAAATTAAATGGATGGTAAATGCTTACAAGCATCAATCCATAATTAGCATCAAAAAATTTACTTCATTATATATCTTACATTACTAAAATTAAAAATAAGCCAAAATGTAACTTTATATATTCCATACGAGGAATATACATATATTGTCAAAATTGTCAACATCCATCATGTCACGATAATTGAGGTTGGGTGGGGAGGATTTCGCTCCATTCCAACCACCAGAGAATCCCAATTAACTTCTTTTAAATTATTATTATTATTATAAATTAGAATATATATATATATATTATATATATATATATAATTAAATATATATATATATGTTAAACAATACATTAAAAACATGGAAAAATATTCCTAACTATAGAGATTTACTCCATTTTTATCATGGATATTCTTAAATAGGTTTTGTTACAATAAAAGGGGTCAATACAATGTCTTATCAATGCAACATGCCCAAAAAAAACCATAACTCCCTTCATATGACGCTTGTTGATGTGATTTTTTTTTAATATTAAATTAATCAATTTAAATAAAAAAAAAAAAAAAAACATAACTATTTTAAAGATAAATTTCAACCTTTGATTTTGTGTATATTATCATAAATATTCCTAAAATATTTAATAAAAATTAAATCACTACTATCTATTTAATAATTAATAATTAAATTACAAATTTTTAAAATTAAAAAAATACATTTAAAATAATAATTTTAACTAATAATAAATAAAATCATTAAACTCTCCCGCATAAAACATCGTTACTAATGTATTGCTCCTCTAAAGAGAGGTCATTTACTAATCTATTGCTCCTCTGAAGATGCTTTAGAGGACATTGTTGTCACTAGATGATTGATCTGCATCACCTGAAAACCAGTGAAAATAAAAAGATCCTTAATACTGACCGATGAGGTTATACAAAACAGATCCTTAATACTAACAGATGACTTTATGCAGCAATGAAGGGAAGAGACACATTTATTCTAGTGGCTTCAACTTTTATAAAAAGTTTAATTAAGGAATAATATGGAGTGACTTATTGTTAACCATACTAGAAAAAGCTTACCTCTTTTTCCCAATTCGTTTTCCATGTAATAAATATGAGGACAATGGTTTGAATTGCAGTTCCGCAGATCATTCCGCTCCAAATCCCCTGCAACCATGATTATAAACAATGTAACACTACAAATAAGATTTACATACATAAAAACTGATAAAACAGCCATTCCCATAATAAAGTGTACTCACCATTATACTTAAATTAAACACAAAGCCTAATATCAAGCCAAACGGAAGACCATAACAAAGTGTACTCACCATTATACTTAAATGAAACACAAAGCCTAATATCAGGCCAAATGGAAGACCAATTAAACAGTAGCATATAATGTTTACATAAGCAACAATATACTGTTTTCCTAATCCAACTGCCACACCTGATTGGAAATAAAAATACAAGTTCAGAAATCAATAGCAAAAAAACTTCATCTCTAGACTATAAATTCATTAAAAAACTAAGATTATAAATCTCATAACATCTCAACAAAATTCACATGCAAATTAAGAAATGGAAATTTGAAGAGCTTATGATAATATGGAGTTTACCCATGAGAACCGGTTGTACACTGTTGAGGATGATTGTGCATGCTAGCAAGATGGCCAATTTGGCAACAGCCTCCTGCACCGCAGTGCTGTTTGTAAACAAATAACCCAAATCACTGCGGAAAACCAGAAGCAGCACCAAAAACATAATTCCTATAATAGAGGAATAGGCCGTTGAGACAAGTATGGAGAATTTGGCTCCACCGGGATTCTGGGCTCCAAGTTGGTTGGCGACCCTCACACTGCATCCAACAGTTGAAAGGAATGCAAGCGTGTTCATCAAGAGATGTTGGGGTTTCTATTGTATCACTCTTGACTAGAAAGGTCCAGTTTAAAGTTTACAGGAATTACCTGGTTGCAACAAGAAAGCCAAGCGGTATAGACAACTCCCAGTCGTTGATGTTCAAACTGTAAGGTATACGGACACCATATAATTTAACTCGAATGCAAACTCTTACTCTGTAATAGATAAATTAATCACTATAATTTCATTGGCTTGGCAAATTGCGATGGTTTCATCTTTTCATTAAAACATGGACAGTGATTACTTGTGTCAAAAACTGTACAGGCTTGGAATGGAGCTCTGTGGCCCCTCTCAAGCGATGTGTGGCTTGGCATAGCAAACTGTGATTGGAATTGAACTCTGCAGCCCCTCTCAAGCCAATTTGTGGCTTGCCAGAGCAGATTGTGATTGTTTCATTTTGTATACCTATTTCATACTTAACAATGGTTGGATTTATGTACGGAGTATTCCGCTGACACTAATCTACTTGCCCATTTCATAGTGGACACTGATTTGATTCCTAGCGTAGATTAATTCTCCATCTTTTTTCACAGTTAAGGTTAATGGTTTTCTATGTATCATATAAAAATGAAATAAAGATATGTAAAGCCATTTTGCTTACCAAATAGTGAGTGAATTAACAATAACATCCGTGTTCTTTATTTGTCCTGTCAGTAGAACTAAAATTCTGTAATACCAAATCTCCAAGCTGTTGATAACAATGGAAAACGTTAGAAATCCCAATGCATAATGAATAATGGTGAAATTAGAGATCTTCCATTTCGGTTCGTACAGTGAAGAGCGTTCAAATAACAGAGCTGAGCTATTAGTACTATGGGGAGTTTTATTAAGTGCTAAATGGATCACTATTGATAAGATTCAAATAACAGAGCTGAGCTATTAGTACTATGGGGGGTTTTATTCTGTGCTAAATGGTTGAGATTTGTCATTTTTGGAGACTCACAAGTGATCATTAAATGGATTGACCTGACATCTTCATTGAAGACTGTGATCATTAAATGGATTGACCTGACATCTTCATTGGAGTCTTCAGTATTGATGATATTTGTCATTTTTGGAACATCTTCATTGGAGTCTTCAGTATTAATGAGATTTGTCATTTTTGGAGACTCACAAGTGATCATTAAATGGGTTGTCATGACATCTTCATTGGAGTTTTCCGTACTGACGAATTGGATGAAGAAATAAGATTGTTGATTAGTGATTTCAAGAGGCTACCCTTCACACATATGTATAGAGAAAAAAACTGTGGGCAGAAAGACTGTCACAGGAGGGATGCAGCATCGATCCAGAAATGATCAATTTTTTTTGTTTTTGAAAATGGTTCATTCCTTCGTTCAGGGACTATTAAGATATGAAGGATAGAAACGTTATGCTATCTCAGTGATGATTTTGTTTTTTGTTTATCTAGGACTTGCAGAATCCTTCTGTAGAGATAGAAGGCACATGGTAAAACTGAGAAGTATTTTATGTAAGAGCAAGACAGGCAGAGGATCGAGAACAGAAATAGGTGATAGATCATAGGATGGAAAATGTTAGATCTAATGAATGGCTGGTAGTGATAAAAGATGAAATAAATGAGAAATCCATGTAATTGTAAACTTTTTGTATTTAATGAAAACACGTCACAAAAGTCAAAATTACTTACCATATCATGACACCAGATGCAACAGATAGTTTTAGAAATGGCCAAATTTCACAAAAAGCTTCCCTTGAAAATCCAGTCCATGTGAGTGGACACCCTCCACAGGTAACATACAGGAATTGGATAATAGCAGGTATCCACCAACCAATGTCTAATGAGACAAGTGCCCCGTTGAGGCCCATATTCCACTTCAGGACAAAGAGCCAATTTAACAGAACGGAGACTACTGTTCCAACCACAGCTGACCATGTTATGATACTGTTCTTTCTCTGTGCAAGTAAATATCTCAGAATGGCAAAATAAAATGGAAATGAAAAGTGAAGGGGAATGCACCACAGTGCTACTCTCCCTGATAGTTGAGAGACATCCTCAGACTGTCCCAGGAGCGTGAGAATAGGGGTTGTAAACAGATACAGGGGAAGAAGAAGCACTGCGAATCCCAGGAGTACAATCCAACAGCGTTGCAGATATATTCCGAGCATATGGTGCTTATTTGCGCCAACAGCTTGCCCACAAACAGTCCCAAGCGCATTCCCCATTCCTATCTGTTAAAACAAAATTAAAGTACAAAACATTTCATTTCACAACACTCTCTCCTACAACCCCGTTTACTGCACAAATATGTACGTGTAATTCTAAATTAGAGTCAAAGATGAAGGTACAATTTACAATTTATCATGTCCTGTGGTTTTATATGTTTGGTCTAGCCTAGCTTAATCTTTACAATTGGCTCCAATCTTCAGCGTCTCTTTACATAAAATTAACAACTTGAAAGTCGCAAAAAACTTAAAATATAAAATTTAGAACTTAAAATTTAAAAATCAGGTTAGAACAATACTCACCAAGATGCCAGAATCGAAGCCTACAATGAGACCAACCACCAAAGAAACGCTGCTAGTTCCAAATCACCGATGTGCCCAATGAATGCCTGTGTAATCACAGTTAATCCGGAGGTTGCTACTCGACTGACGATAGTTGCCACTGCAATTGCCCATATGGCTTTCGACTCCAACCAAAACGATCCTCTGCTGGTAGAGGTAACTAAACCTGGCGACAAATCCTCCCTGCTTCTATCATTTTCATTTTGGATGAGGGGACTACAGAGCTTCTCTTCTTCCATAATGGTGGACTCTATGTCCAGACAAATGACTTGCAGACTCAAATCCTTGTGCACAACTACGTTAAATAATGCTGATTAATGCTGCAGTGGGGAAACTCAAAATTAGTGGACGGTTTGCAGCAAGAACATGATAAATCTCTAGAGACCTTACAGTAATGTATAAATTTAATGAAAGGAATGGAATTCTACTAAAACAACCACGCAGGCTGGGTTAAAAATAAGTAATTACTGCCACATGCAGTGTTAATTTGAATTTAATTACTTCCACATGCAGAATGTTAATTGAATTCAGTCTGGATTTAGACAGTCAGGTTGATAAAGGCTGATTTAGACAAGTCAAGTGGATGGTGAATTTGATTAAACAAGCTGACTCAGAAATGAAGTTGTTTTTTTCCTTTTCTTTTTCAAATCAAATCATTCCATTTGGATTTAACGAAACCAGCTCAGTGCGAAATAAGGTTGTCTTTTGTTTTTCAAATCAAATGATGTTTTCATGAATGATTTTTTTGATGTAGACAGATGGTTTTTTTGTTTTTACTGTATTATGATAATTGTGCTTATATTTTATAGTTTTAGAATTTATTTATCTGATCATATTTGGTTAGGATATAGTTTGTTCATAGTGCTACAAAATATTATGGGTAATAATATGTATTGTTGGCTGATTTTGATAGTGTTACAAAATATAATGACTAATAATATGCGGGTGATTCGGTAAAGTAGTATTTTATATTTTTCTATACATATCAAGTTTTATTATATTTTCTTGTACATTTTTGTTTTATTGGATGAAAAGGTCATTGTGTCTTTTTATTTTTGCCTTTTAAGGGTTATTATTAAAAAGTACATCTTAAAATAAAAAATATAAGAAATTTTTGGATGAAAAAGTTTATGGTTGTATATAAAATATCTAATAGGAAAAGAGGTAAACAATAAATTGAATTTAAAATAAAAGCTTGAGATAATGCCATTTTATTGTGTGGTTATTCCTCAATACCTAGCTTATCTAAATGATATTTAAATAACAGGGAAGTGTTCAATAAATTGAACTTGATGAAATAAAAGAAAAGGGTAATGAATTGAAGTTATTAAAAGGTATATTTTAAAATAAAAACATATGAAATCTTTGGATGAAAAAAACTCATGGTTGTTTACAAAATATCTAATAGAAAAAGAGGTGAACAAGAAATTGAATTTAAAATAAAAGCTTGAGATAATGCCATCTCATTGGGTGGCTATTCCTGAATGCCTAGCTTATCTAAATGAAATTTAAATAACAGGGAAGTGTTCAATAAATTGAACTTGACCAAACAAAAAAAGGGGTAATGAAATGAAGCTACAAAATATTTAATGGGGAAAATAGGCAAAGAGAAAATTGAATTTAAAATAAAAGTTTGAGATAATTCCATCTCACTGTGAGGCTATTCCTCAATGCCTAGCTTGTATAAATAATATTTAAATAACATGGACATGTTTAATAAATTGAACCTTGACGAAATAAAAAAAAGGGTAATGAAATGAAGCTATGTAATGAGGGTCATGCCACAAGGATTCCCCTTTCTTTCCCATCCATAATTGTTTACCATATAGCATGTTTTTATCTAGGCCCTTGGGAAACACATCTTGTCTTAAGAGTTGCTTACATGTATAAGAGTATATGATTGTTGTTCATAGTATACTTAGGAAAATAATTAAATTAACCCCTTATGATGTTGTATTGGGAGGGTTTATTAGGTTTGCATCACCTAACAACTCATGAAGATGTTTGTACCCATGATTCCAAATGAAGAAAACATGTTCAATCACAAGAACATCACCACATCAATAGCCACTTGCCTTGGACATCTCAGCTCAACTCACCAACATCCATGAAGATTGTTGAAGATGTCACATATAGCATGAGATTGGTCTCATTATCTATTTTTCCATGTGGCTAATTAAATCCATAATATGAGGAAGGAAACACTTGTAAAGCCCCATTTATTTGTAATGTAACCCCTTTTTTAGAGGGCATTTTGAATATTGTGTTGTAAAATCCCCTCATTGAGCATTTTGAGGGTGATGTATTCATGTAACATTGCTCATGGTTTGAGCCAACACTATTGTAGTAGCGAGGAACTCCATTCTATATAAGAAGGGAGTCTCCTAGTTTGTAAATCATTGGATAACAATGAAGAGTTTATCTGAAACATTATGAGCACATCTTTTAGTTTTTGGTTACAAGTATTGTTTCAAGGGTTATAATAAGGCTCTTATATGTTTTATTGGAGGAGAAAGTTGCAACAAAGTTCGAAGAAGGGCATCTCACTCCACATATTGACATCAATATAAGGCCACCATTACTTTCTCCTTTGACCATTAAAGGAATGATTGTATTACATTGAGGTTGAATATCAAGGGGCTCTTCCCTCTTGATTTACTTTCTCTTTGAGAACACCATATTTCACTTGGGTTTGATGCTAATAAAGACCACCTCCTTAGCTTGATCCTAAGAACTGTAGCCTCCCTAAGTAGTGCTTGAAGGATAAACCTTTAAATGTCGTCAACATTACCCTATATTAAAATCTAATACCACTACAAACCAACTAATATCACTCCATAACCCTCAAGGAACTGGTCTTTTCTATCTCCAAAAAAATAAAAATAAAGATTTTAAATAAATAAATAAAATCTTTACTTCAAATCCCCTATTTTTCTTTTCTTTTGGATTTACCATGATATGGAGTTAATGCTTATCATCATTTGGTATCCAATTAAGTCTTGTGTTCATTGCTAATTGTATTAGGATTCATTCTTATTTCATTGTACTATTCCTATTTATATTGCATATTAATTTAGGGTTGGCATAGTTTAGGGTCAGGTATTTATTTTCATAGGCATAGTTCAGGGTTGAGCATCTATTTTCATATACTTGAGTGTAACCCTATTTTATTTATAGGAAAATATAAGAGCTTCTTCAAAGTCCCATCCTTGCCAATAACTGTTCCTTATTCACTTCTTTGAATCAAATTTAAGACAAGTAGAACACGTCTAAGTTGCATGGTACCACTTTGAAAGTAATACATCCCCTTGATTCACAACATTAGTGATCAAAGGATGCAACTTGAAAGAAGCATCAAATACTAAGTTCACACATTCACCTTTGGTAATCCCTCAATCCAAATTCATTCATAAACTTTTCCTTTGAAACTAGAACATGATATTGTCCAGTGCAACCATATTAAGTCTCGAATGGTACATCTCAACATTGCACCCTTCGATCTGCACATTGAAAATCTACCTTAGAGCATCTTCCCTTCATTGTTTATATCTTCATCTACTCTAGTCCTTGTGTTGAAAACCCATACAAAATATCATGTTGTTTCCCTTATTGTCTCAAGTGCCACAAGTTTGGTCCCTTGTTTTTGTTCTAGGGCTTAAAATCCTAACCTACATGATCTATAAATCACCCAACATCATCATTGGTTTTGTACCTATTTCACTTTGAGGTTTACCTCTCTGATGTGTACATATCACTCTCTCTCATTTGGGAACACAAAAGTTGGTAATTAGTCCATATTAGAATATCTCCACTTGAACTATTGTTGCAATAGCCATGTTATAATTTTGTTTTCATGGCACTTGTTTGTTGTCATTTGGAACCTCTTTATATCGATTCCAACCCCCATATTCCCCTTTTACAACTACTTTTCATTTTGGAATTCAGACTAACGATTGAATGTGAAACTTGAAGTTTGATTATGGAAGATTTTCCCACAACAAGCCCTTTTAACATTCAATCATTAAGATGCTAACTCTAGATATTATTGGTATCAACAAATATGACATGCACCCTCTCTCTCTTTAACCATGCAACATGAGAGTAATGAAGTGTGAACCACAAGGGGAATGTGCTTGTTTTCCAATCGAGGTGTGATCATTCTCCGTGTTATTACTAGCCTCTCTTAGGATTGACATTCTCCATTTGCATGACACTCCAAGTATCACCGATTAACAAGATCCTATATTGTTCATTTCCACTCAATGACATTGTTGGTATGATTGACACTCTTTGGTCAAGGCTAATTGTTATTCTCATCCAACCTCTCCCTCACACAAGCTTTAATCATATTGATAATGACTTTATTTGTTTATAGCTCAAGCTTCACATAATCATAACTGAAGGATACATAATCTTTGGAGTGCACAATTTCATTTCACTCTTTTTAATGGTAGAATATATTTGACATGAACAATTGACTAATGTTTTTATCATCACATCAATTTGTATCAAGGTTTGATTCTAATCACTATTTAATGCATTTATTGTTCTCACCATAATTGCAACATATAACAATCTATAGTTTTGATCACCATTGTCACTATTTAATAACCTAAACATTTATTTATGCCATATGTTATCTTTCCATCAAAAAATTTGAGTTCCAAGATCTAACTATGCGCCAATCACATTCATGGAAGCTCTAATCTCATCTATGGTACATAATAAGTGAGCTAGTCTCGTATCATAGCAAGAACTATATATATTCACCTGCTCTTAGTGCCATTGCCTTGGGAGGCGTGTGAGATACCTTATTTTTGTTGATCTGAGTCATTTTTTTCCCTTGTACCCCCAAAGTGATCCAGACTTATATAGGAACACAATAGAATACAAAGACATACATAAAAACATATATGCATTAGAAATAAAACTTCGTTTCATTAATATCAAAGAACTGAAATATGATGACATACAAAATGGAAATAAACTAGCTCGGGTGATGGTAGCTTATCTTTGAGAAGAGATGCGGCGGCTACATGCCTCTAAATTGTGTTACAATGAGGCTAAAGGGACTTTTTATTATTGAACAACAAGGGAAGACCCTAAACAACAAAAACCCTAACCCAAGGAGATGGAACACCAAGAGTTTATGGGCCCCATTGGGGTTAGTTGGGCAACCAACTTCCCAAGGTCGTAACTTCGTCATATGATCTCCGTTTGGTGCATATGATACCTTGTTGGAAATATATATCCGAGTACTACGAGATTTTCAACAAGCCCTTGCCTATGGATATGGGTCTATTGTGGAACTCAAAAAAGATTGTTTAGGGGGTCAAAACAACTCCAGAAGTTCAGGACTTGAAAAAGTACTAAAAATAGTAGATGTTGATATAATCAAGGAAACAAAGGAAACTGACTAGAGGTCTAGATGGAATAGGCGGGTGGCCACCAATATCCACCTAGATCAATCCTCCCCCCTTAGGAAGTAATGGTTCCCATTACATGCAAAGCCTCCATGAGGTGAGGAAATTTCCGTTGAACTTGGTCCCCAGTGAACCACTTGCCTTGGTGAAGGAGTTGACATGCTTTGACAACTCAATATATTTGGGTCCTCTGCTGGCGAGTGTTATTGATATGTGTGTCCATGATCATGTTAGTTGTGGCATGTTCGATGCAGCTTGGGTTGAGATCTGTTGGTGTTAGCTACTTAGCAATGTCATAAGTGTCCAACAATGGGGGAAAGTATGGTCACAACTAGTCCACATTGAATACTGGGTACAGGCCAAGGAACCGTGGAATGTTGATCTCGAAGGAATTGTCCCCTACAACCTTGGTGATGGTGTACGAACCATAATGGAGTGAGTGAAGTTTGTGATGGGGCCCAACAAGGCTCTCCTTCTACAAATGTAACCAAACTTTGTCGCCCACCCAGAACCTGTGTGGCACTCGATGTTGATCATGACGCTGCTTGTACATAGCATTGGATCGGTCCAATATGTCTTGCACCTGCTGGCAGATGTGCTGAATGCACTCAATGAAGCTGTTAGCCCTATCAGCTTCAGCTTAGACACGAGACAAATCTTCTTGAGTAGCTGCAAATGGTATGGCCACATCAATGGGACATAGTGGTTGGAATCCCAACCCCACCTGAAAGGGATTGTGGATAGTTTAGCTATGGAGAGCTCTATTGTAACTGTGTTGGACATAGGGAAGGATTTCATCACATGTGCATGGATGATTTGAGTTTTACATGTGCAGAATGTGCATGATCATCTTGTTGACAACCCTTGTTTGGCCATCAATTTGGGGGTGGAAGGTCGTGGACTTAGTGAGCTTGGTATCCAACATCGACTAGAGGCTTAACCAAAATGTACTTAGGAATCTGCTGCCCGATCTGAGATAATGGACTGTGGGATCCCAAAGTGTACCCACACTCGTTCAAAGAAGATCTTAGCAATGGATTTTGCTGTGATACTCTTCTTACAAGCTGCTAGAATGACCATCTTAGAGAATCTGTCGATGACCACAAAAACGTAGTCATTGTCGTGCTTATTAGAAGGAAGGCCCGACATGTAATCCATGGAGATGGATCCCCAACGCTAATTAGGAGTAGGAATAGGAGTGTATAAACCTTGCTTCTTGATGGTCAGTTTGGAAATGATGCAGGCAGTGCAAGGTCTGATGTACTTCCGAACATCCCATTGAAGGTTCGACCAATAAAAATACTTATGCAACACTGCATTGTCTTCTCTACTCTGAAATGTCTAGCATTCTGACTGTAGTGCGTCTCCCAAATCATCTTGGCACATTCGCTTTAAGGAACACATAGGTGTCCCAGGTGGCATAACAGTGCACCCTAGAGGTGAAAATGAGGAACTTGCATTCCTTCCAGGAGCATCTAGTAAGCGTTGCCGAATTCTGGATCGCTCTTGTAAAGATGCAGCCATCCCAAAGTCTCGCGTCTAGAAAATTTGAGCACAGTGGTCAGTGCCATGACCAGCGGTTGGCTGAGGCAGTCTGCAACATTATTGGTGCTTCCTTTCTTGTACTTAATGTTCAAATGCAACTGTTGCAGGTATGTGGACCAGTTATGACGACGATAGTTCTACAACTTTCCTTGTGTCTATATGAACTATAATGGCCAGTGGTCTGTGTGGATGACCATTTCCTTCCCAAGAATGTAATGCTTCCATTGTCGACAAACTTGCATAGAATACATCTCTTTGTCACAAGTGGGATAATTTTAGACTATATCTGAAAGTGTCTCACTGTGATATGCCACCTGATGCCCCTATTGGGTAAGAACTGCAGCAATATCATGGTCAAAGGCGTCCACATCAATTTCAAATGGTTGCTGCAGGTATGGTAATGTGATCATTGGTGGAGAGCAGAGGCGATGCTTCAACTCAGCAAATGCCTTTTGTTTGGATTCAGACCTTTTTTTTTTTTTTTTTTTTTTTTTTTCCCGCTCCACCCATGGTGACTTGACTCAACGACCAAGTGATATGAGAGAACCCCAACACGAACCTACAGTAGAAATTGGCAAGACCCAAAATGATGCGGAGCTCTGTTAGAGTGGTTGGGGTTGGCCAATCCCGAATAAATTATATCTTGGCTGGGTCCACATACACACCTCTCTCATCAATGATGTACCCCATATATTGAACCCGGGTCATACCAAATGTGCATTTCTCCAAATTGGCACACAATTTGTTTTCGCAGCGTTTGGAGGACCTGTTGAATATGGTGGAGGTGCTCTTCCCAACTCTGGTTGAAGATCAAGATGTCATCCAAATCCACTACCATGAATGAGTTGGTGAAGGGCCACAAGATGTCATCCATCAGCCCCATGAAGGTTGTGGGGGAATTCATCAACCCGAAAGGCATGACCAACCATTCAAAAATCCCCCCCCCTTGGATTTAAAGGTAGTATTCCACACATCAGAGGGTTCGATTGGTCCCCTTGAGCTAGTCCAGAAGGTCATTAATCCGTGGGATTTGATACCTTTTCTAGAAAATGATCTTATTCAACACCCAATAGTCAATACAGAGTCTCTGGGTCCCATCCTTCCTATGTATCCACATGATCAGGCTCCCACAAGGTGATGAAATTAGCCTAATGTGCCCTTTCTGTAACAAATATTGAATCTGCCTCTTGATTTCATTAGTCTCTAAAACAGAGCGTCAATAGATCGACTCGTTGGGTAGCGATGAGCCTGGGGTTAGATTGATGAAGTGCTTGAATTGACTGTGTAGGGGTACCCCTGTGGGTGAGGTGAAGATGTCCGTGTACTCCTCCATGACCTTGTCCATCTACAACTGTTGTGTAGAGGAGCCCTGTCTGGAGGCCGTGGATGTGGCCATCATTTTCTTCTTGCCCTGAGGGCGAATCGTAAGGAAGACAAATTTATTGATTTGGGAAATTGATTGAGGTGGATATTGGTGGCCATCCACCAATTCCACTTGGACCACCACCATTGTTTCTTTCAGTTTTTAAGTTTCCTCAATTGTAGCACAATTTATTATTTTTAGCAGTTTTTCGAGTCCTAAACTTCTGGAGCCTTTTTGAAGCCCTAAACAACGTTTTTTTGGTAATCTACCACCAGTGACTTTTTATAAGTTATTATTTCTGTTGTAGTCCTCGGAGATGTCTTTCCAATGGGGTATCATGCATGTCAAACAGAGATAATATGACCAAGTCATGACCCTGGGAATTTGGTTGCCCAACTAACCCCAATGGGGCCCATAAACTCTTGGTGTTACATCTCCTTGGGTTAGGGTTTTGGTTGTTTAGGGTTTGATCTTATTGTTCAATAATAAAAATGCCCTTGAGCCTCATTATAACGCAGTTCAGAGGCATGTAGCCACTACATCTCTTCTTAGAGATAAGCTACCATTTCCGAGCTAGTCTCATTTCCATACTATTTGCAAACCTATTTCATTATTTGATATTAATCAAAGAAAGTGTTATTTCTGCTGTATCTCTGTATTTGTGGTTATATCTGTAATTTGTTGTGTTCCTATTTAAATTCAGATAAGTGGTATTAGAGTGGTCTGCTTTTTCTCTATTTTTCTTTTCATGTGCCCAATGAGGTCGAGATATAAGGAGTTAGGGCTCGAACTGGTCAAACCTTTGCAAGACCATCCTCCTAAATCCGGACGACCTCCCATGGAGGAAGAAAAGAAAGATGAGGGAGCAGGAGATCATATCAAAATATTGCTCGAGGAGGCCCTTGAGAAACAAATGAACGCGATGATGGATAACTTTGCCCAGATCCTTCAACGGTTGCCCATCGACAACACATCCACATCCAACAGCCACTCTAGAGGCTCCACACATTTTAAGGTACAAGTAAACTTTGACATTCCCATATTTGAGAGCCAAATAGATGCAGACGCCGTAGATAAATGGTTGAATCTGTTAGAAGGATATTTTTTTGTTCATGATTTTCCCAGCCGAGAAAAGATTACTTTTTCTCTTTTCAAAGCCGCCCCCCATGTCAAGGACTGGTGGGAAACCTTTGTGAGCAGAAGGATGAAAGTATGAACTCACTGTTTTCAGCCACTCCCACTTGGAACTCTTTCCAGGACTCCATCAAGGAGCAGTACTATCCTGTTGGGAGCTATGAGGATAAATACATAAAGTGGACCACGTTGTGGCAAGGAAGGGACTGAGATGTGCCAGAGTTTACCAATGTTTTTCATACCCTGTGCACGAAGTTGGGCATCAAGGATTCTGAGAAACATTTGGTACTCAAGTACCACGGCTGCCTACATAGATACATCCAGGATGAGATGGAGTTCCTAGACATCTCCTAGCTCAACACGACTTACCAATACGCTGTCAAGATCGAGCAGAAGTTTAAAAAGAAGAAGAGAGACTTTGTATCTATGATTTCGAAGCAAGGGAAAGGTTCCCCCAAACCGCAGAACAAAGGACAAAGATAAGGCAGGACGACCCAGGACAACCCGCCAAGGCCACAAGCAAAGGAAAACATTGTAAAGCCGAATAAGGACATGGGAAATTGGTGTAAATTCCATAAGAGCTCCACCCATAACACAAGTGAGTGTCGGGCCAAGAAATCAGTGGTGGCTGAGATGAAGGCTTCAAAATCAGATGCATGTTCCGACCCTGAGTCAGAACTTGACAAGGGGAATGACAAAGGGAAGTAGATTATTGATGCAGAGCCCAATGCCACCGTTGCCACCACAAAGATGCAGAAGGAGGAACCCAAAGATCCAGTGGAGGAGGAGTGTCTCTTCCACTCCTAGATGTGGGTGAAGGGTTCCCTGCTACAGTTCATTGTCGATAGGGGAGGAAAAAGAACCTCATTGTAGCAGAGGTCGTGAAGCAGCTGGGCTTACTAACCACAACACACCCACAACCATACACCATCGGGTGGCTTCACCAAGTACGGGATCTGCGCGTGAGCCAACAATGCTACTTTATATACAACATTAAGCCCTTCACGGATGAGGTATTATGTGACGTTGCTCCCCTTGATGTTTGTGATTTATTATTAGGCCAACCATACTTGTGGAAGCGACATGCCATGTATGGGTCAAGGCGTCGTGCTGTTATTGTTACATTAGGAAATAAGTTGTACAGGATACCGAAGGTAGCCCCTCCTACCGCCATCTCTCTGGTCACTGCAAAACAATGCAGTAAGCTAATTTCAAAAACTAAGAAATTTGTTTTCCTGATGATACATCCTCAAGGAAATAAGAAGATAGTGGCCACAGCCTCGAGATAAGGCCCCTCCACATGACAACAATAGATGGACAAGGTTGTGGAGGAGTACGAGGACATCTTCACCTCCCCCACAGGGATGCCTCTGCACTGTAAGGTTAAACACTCCATCGATCTAACCCCAAGTGCGTCGTTACCCAATGGACGAATCTATCGACGCTCCATTATGGAGAATGATGAAATCAAGAGGCAAATTCAGGAGCTGCTGCAGAAAGGTCACATTTGGCTGATTTCATCACCCAGTGGGAGCCTGATTGTGTTTGTACATAAGAAGGATATGACTTGGAGACTCTATATTGACTATCGAGCACTAAACAAGATCACTGTTTAGAATAGGTACTTGATCCCACCGATTGATAACCTTCTGGCCCAACTCAAGGGAGAAAAATATTTTAGCAAGATCGACTTGAAGTCCGGATATCACCAGGTACCAATCGAACCCTTCGATGTGTGGAAGATTGCCTTCAAAGCCAAGGAGGGCCTTTTCAAATGGTTGGTTATGCCTTTTGGGTTGACGAATGCTCCTGCAACCTTCATGAGGCTCATGGATGACATCTTATGGCCATTCACACACTCATTTGTAAAGGTATACTTGGATGACATCCTTATCTTCATCCAGAGTTGGGAAAATCACCTCCACCACATACAACAGGTTCTCCAAACACTACGACAATACAAGATATGTGCTAATTTGGAGAAATTCATTTTTGGCATGACCTAGGTTCAGTATCTGGGATAGATTATTGATGAACATGGGTGCATGCAGATCTAACCAAGATCCAAGTCATTCGGGATTGGCCAAAACCAACCACTCTGACAGAGCTCCACAAATTTCTAGGTCTTTCCAATTTCTACCACAAGTTTGTATTGGGGTTCTTTCATATCACTTGGCCCTTGAGTCAAGTCACTAAAGGAGGAGCGAAAGCAAAATTATTTTGGTATGAATCTCAACAGAAGGCATTCGCAGAGTTGAAACACCGCCTGTGCTCTGCACTAGTGCTCATATTACCAGACTTGCAACACCCATTTGAGATTGAAACATATGCCTCTTACTATGCTATTGGGGCAATCCTTACTCAACAGGGGCATCCAGTGGCATATCACAGTGAGACACTTTCAGACACGGTCCGGAAGTATCCCACTTATGATAAAGAGATGTATTACATTGTGCAGGCCTACCGACAATGGAAGCATTACATTTTGGGGAAGGAAATGGTCATCCACACAGACCACTGAGCCCTGCAGTTCATACAGACGCAAGGGAAGCTGCAGAATGATCGCCATCATAATTGGTCTACATACCTGCAACAATTCCATTTGAATATCAAGTACAAGAAGGGAAACACAAATAATGTTGAAGACTACCTCAAACAACCATTGATCATGGCGTTAACTACCGTGCTCAACTCTTGTGGGAACGAGACTTCTGATTGGCCACTTCTTTATGAAAGTGACCCAGAATTTAGCCACACATACCATACGCTCTTGGAGGGTCAGCAAGTTTCATGTTTTTACCTCCAGGATGATTTGTTATGCCATATGGGACACCTTTGTGTTCCTTCAAGTGAGCGTGTGAAGATGATTTGGGATGCACACTACAGTCGGGCCGCTGGGAATTTCAGGGTCGAGAAAATAGTGGTAGTACTGCAAAAATATTTCTATTGGCCGAATCTTTGACAAGATGTTGGGAAGTACATTAGATCGTGTACTACCAGCACCATTGCCAAACGGACCATCAAGAAGCAAGGTCTCTATACTCTGTTGCTGATATGAAAATGGGGCTTTTAGGCTTCTTGTCCAACTTACAAGAACCTCTCCCACTCTCAAAGCTTAAATATTCTCAAGTCTTATTGATTAACCAATGTGGAATTAAGAAATGCTTGACAATATAGTGTACGCTGATAATTGTCTTAGATTGATTACATGTTTTAAAATCTGTTGTTTGTGGTATGTGAATGTGCTTAAACTAATATATAAATGCATGTAACAATGAATAATGCAACAATAAAAACAAACACATAAGACAATAGTTTAATTAGGAGTTCGCCCACAACTCTTGTGATACATCTCCGTGAGCTCTAGTCAACTCAACTAGGCTCTTTGAGATTATGGTGTAAGTCCTTTTTACAAGCTCTTGGCTTAACTCCTGCTGTTTTACGCAGAAACATTGGGTTCAGACACCATTATTATCCCCTGGCTCTTGAAGCTCTGGCTCTTGGCTGTGGCTCTTGGCTCTTGGTTCTGGCTCTTTGGCTCTTGGTTCTGGCTCTTGTCTCTTATTGTGGCTCTGGCTCTAGCTCTTCGCTCTGGCTTCTTAGCCCTCTGCAACCTTCAGCTCTTTGGCTTTTCACTTGAACTTCAAGTGACCCCAAAGGCTCCCTTAGCTGCTCTGCGCAGTAGCTCTTCGACTCTCTCCAACCGCTTTCAGCATTCAACTTCAGCAACCAACAACCTCCTCGTTTCTGCTAATCTGTGGCTTCTTAAGCCAAATCGGCGCTGTCTGTTTGGTTTCCCTCTCGGGCTCTCTATCTTCCCGCTTTGGTCCGCTCAAATCCCTTCTCTGAGCATTAGCAATCATTTCTAAATGCCCTTAGGGATGAATGCCATCTATTCTGCAATAGAAGAATGCATCAGTGCTTAAAATTCCTTCAAAAACAGTCGTTCTGTGTTTTCATGGAGAACGCTGTAAAACACGGGAAAATCCACTGAAACATTGTCTTCCAGACTTAAATATCCTTAATCCCGCCTTATATTTCTATCAGGTTTTCTTGGGAGTCACTATCACATATCGAAAATGGCCTGGTTCCTTTGTATTTTAAAAATACATTAAACTGTGAAAATAACGTAAGAATGGATCCCTCCGGACTTGAAACAATATATATTTCCATTCACGAACCCTTTTGGGTCTGGTTTATCACATCGTGCATATATATATATATATATATATAACATATGGCTGCTCCTCTATAATGCTCCAATTGCGATCCACTGATTTTGGCGATCGCATCGTCGCATCGCCCAGGTCTCACCTTTGCCTTGTGGTATCGTCGATTGCGATTTGTCGATATCGGCGATCATGGTATCGCATCAGCCCGGTCCCATCACATGTTATGCTTCCGACTGCTTGTCGACTGCCACCATCGATTGCGATTTCTGATTGGATCTGGACTGTTGATTAGCCTAATCCGACAGCTCTTGTGCAAACACTATTCAAGCCACTGTTTTTCCTCTTTTTCCTTTAAAAAAGGGAAGCTTCATTTTATGGTAACTCCTTCATCTGAAGTCCATTTTCGCCCATTCAAGTTGCGTTGGATTCAAAATGAGGAGACCTCTGCAATGAGACTATTTATGAGAGCAGCCCGCAACTTTAATTTTCCTCTGATTTACAAAGGATTTGTGCCATTGGGCACCTTTTACCTCTTATATGAAGTCTTTTAGGGTTAGAGATTTATCCAGGATCCAATTTTGAATCATGCCTTCCCACTAAAATAACTTTTGGTCTTCAAGAGACTGATATACTGATATGAACAGTAAATCAGAGTGACCACCCTCTTCTTTCAACATCCCTACACTTGCCTTTGCATAGTGCCTCTAAACCAAAGTTTCTGACCACTTCCCTTCTTGGATGGGCTAGTCTTCCTGGGAAGAATTGTCTTCCTCCTTGCCTTCCTGCAAAACTTCTACTGAAATGGTCATAGAAGGTGGTTTGAAATTCTTTGCCTTGATCATTGATCCAAGGTGGCTCAAGCAAATCTGAAGTACATCTACTCCACAAAACTTTAATTTGTACCTGTTTGACAAGCTGCCAACAACAATTGTTAACAACAACAGGCATACAGACAACAACTAGATGGCCTAAACTCCTGCTTCAACAAAAGAAACAGATTTCACATCTTGTGAACACCTCCATGTCTTACATCTACATACAAATGATGGACTAGATAACAAGCCCACAAAACATGCCTTTAAACAAATGTCCCTTCAGTCAAGCATGTCGAAAAATACCATTAGGACTCTTTTTCAAAAGATGAAACACTTCATTATTATCTCCATTTGGAGACCAAATTAACTTCTTCCAAGTCAACATGGCATCACACACATGTCAAAGCAATCAACCCTACAAGTTAATTACACATACATGTTCAAAAACAAGGAAATCATCAGCATCCCTATGTTCATGCATATCAAGCTTATGCATGCATTTCATCCTTCAACTTTTGCTTAAGCACACTGTACTTTCGAAGCTGAAATGAAATATAATGTTTCATCCTTCAACTTTCACTTAAGTGCACTGTACTTTTGAAGCTGAAATGAACATAATGTAGATGCATCAATAGACATGCAATCTCAATCGGATAAGAACTCTACCCGTTTCTTACCAATCCCTTTCAAAGGTACTACCTTTGCCTACACTTCAACATCATCATGTGAATCATTTTGAGACATATCATTCATGGAATCTTCACTTCCATTTCTGCCATCTTCTCTTTCCACTTTCTTCAGCTTTGGTGGTTCAAGCATTGTTGGATTCAGAGTCCAACATTTTGCAGCAAGATTTCCTTGCTTATGGCAGTAAGTGCACTACATGTGCATCCTCTTGACAACATGATTTGCCTTGCCCAATGGACCTTTCACTTCTTGCTTCTTTTCCTTCTTCTGCTTCCTGTATGTGGCCATTTCCAACATCTAGAAATATTATGGTTATCCAAACCACAAAAGGAACAAGAAATTCCTTCCCCATACTTATGTGGAAATTTATCATGCTTTGCAAAATCAAAAGGAATATGATTAGAACAAGATTTATACCTTTCTCTTTCACCTTTATTGCCTTCACGAGGAGGTGAAGCAAATGAAGAAGTGGCTCCCTTTGGAACACCATCAATCTCTTCAAGGCTATTGGAGTCTCCCCAAATCTCTTGTTCAAGTGTGTGCTTCTGAACACCTGCATCCTGCAATTGATGTTTCAAGCTATTGTATTCCTCTTGAATACAACCTTCACACTCTATAATGCAACCCCTTCTTGGAGCTATTTCAATGGCCTTCGCGGCATCTTTGGAACTTTCTCCATAAGCTTGTCCATATCCAATACCCAAATACTTAGGTCTTTCCTCTTCGCCTCTGAAAAATTTAAACAATAGTCAGTCTACAACAAGCATACATAAATTAGACAATCAATCCTTGATTGCCCAAACACCTTTCAGACAAGCAATCTTTGCTCTGTCAATCAAGCATTCTGATATAACCTTCATTGAAGGTGGGGTTAACCAAACTTAGGATATGATACCACCTGATCTGAAAATGGGGCTTTTAGGTTTCTTGTCCAATTTACAAGTACCTCTCCCACTCTCAAAGCTTAAATATTCCCAAGTCTTATTGGTTAACCAATGCGGAATTAAGAAATGCTTGACAATATAGTGTATGCTGATAATTGTTTTAGACTGATTATATGTTTTAAAATATGCTATTTGTGCTGATATGTGAATGTGCTTAAACTGATATATAAATGCATATAATAGTGAATAATGCAGCAGTAAAAACAAACACATAAGGCAACAGTTTAATTAGGAGTTCACCCACAACTCTTGGGCTACATCTTCGTGAGCTCTAGTCAACTCAACTAGGCTCTCTGGGATTATGGTGTAAGTCTTTTTTACAAGCTCTTGGCTTAACTCCTGCTGTTTTACACAGAAATAGTGGGTTCATATACCATTTTTATCCCTTGTCTCTTGAAGCTCTAGCTCTTGGCTCTGGCTCTTGGCTCTTGGTTCTGGCTCTTAGCTCTGACTCTGGCTCTTTGGCTCTTGGTTCTGGCTCTTGGCTCTGACTCTGGCTCTTTGGCTCTGGCTCTTCGCTCTAGATTCTTGGCCCTTTGCAACCTTTAGCTCTCTGGCTTTTCACTTGAACTTCAAGTGGCCCAAAAGGCTCCCTAAACTGCTCTGCACAGTAGCCCTTCGGCTCTCTGCAACCGATTTCAACATTCAACTTTAGCAACCAACGACCTCCTCGTTTTGCTATTTTGTGGCTTCTTAAGCCAAATCGGTGCTGTCTGTTTGGTTTCCTTCTCGGGCTCTCTGTCTTCCCACTTTGGTCTGCTCAAATCCCTTCTCTGAGCATTAGCAATCATTGCTAAATGCCCTCAGGGATGAATGCCACCTATTATGTAACGGAAGAGTGCATTGACGCTTAAAATTCCTTAAAAAATAGTCATTCTGTGTTTTCACAGAGAACGTTGTAAAACATGGGAAAATCCACAGAAACACTATCTTCTAGACTTCAAAAGTCCTTAATCCTGCCTTATATTTCTATCGGGTCCACCTGGGAGTTGCTATCGCATATCGCAAATGGCCTGGTTCCTTTGTATTTTAAAAATATGTTAAATTGTGAAAATAACGTAAAAATGGCTCCCTCCAGACTTGAAACTATATATATTTCCATTCACGAACCCTTTCGGGTCCGGTTTATCGCATCGCATACACACACACACACACAATATATATATATATAATATATAACATATGGCCACTCCTCTGTAATGCTCTGATTGCGATCTGCCGATTTCGACGATCACACCATCGCATCGCCTCGGGTCCCGCCTTTGCCTTGTGGTATCGCTAATTGCAATCCGCCGATATCAATGATCATGGTATCACATCGTCCCGATCCCATCGCATGTTATGCTTCCGATTTCCTGCCAACTGCCACCACCGATTACGATTGCTGATAAGATCTAGACCGTTGATCGGCCCGATCCGACGACTCCTGTGCAAACATTGTTCAAGTCACTAGTTTGCCTCTTTTTCCTTTGAAAAAGGGCAGCTTCATTTTATGATAGCTCCTTCATCTAAAGTCTGTTTTCTCCCATTCAAGTTGCGTTGGATTTAGAATGAGAAGACCTCTGCAATGAGACTATTTCTGAGAGTAGCCTGTGACTTTCATTTTCCTCTATTTTACAAAGGATTTGTGCCAGTGGGCACCTTTTACCTCTTATATGGAGTCTTTTAGACTTAGAGGTTTATCCAGGATCCAATTTTGGATCAACTGCCTACCCCTAATCGACCTTGGGAATCCATATCTATGGATTACATATCAGGCCTTCCTTCTATGAAGCATGGAAATGACTATGCTTTTGTGGTCGTCGATAGATTCTCAAAGATGGTAATTATGGCGGCTTGTAAGAAGAGTATCACAACAAAATACACTACTAAACTCTTCTTTGAACGAGTGTGGGTACACTTTGGGATCCCATAGTCTATCATTTCAGATCGGGACAATAGGTTCCTCAATACATTTTGGTCTAGTCTCTGGTTGATGCTAGACACTAATCTCACCAAGTCCACAACTTTCCATCCCCAAACTGATGGCCAGATAAAGGTCATCAACAGGATGATTGTACAGATTCTACGCATGTACAACTCAAAGCAACCATGCACATGGGATGAGATCCTCCCCTATGTCCAAATAGCTACAATCGGGATCTCCACAGCTTGACTGGCCACAACCCTTTTTAGGTGGGCTTGGGATTCCACCCACTATGTCCCATTGATGTTACCATACTAGTTGTAACAACTCAGGGAGATTCACGTCATGTTCATTCCGAAGTCGACAAGGCAAATAACTTCATTGAGCTTATTCAACACATCTGCCTGTTAGCACCTGGATTGAACCTCAGGCTAAAGGAAGGCAATGCTAGGGTAACCACAAACCACGCTTAGCCAAGTAGCTAGCCCTACTAGGCCAGGAGAGGGATCTCTCCGTAAGGATCTCAGCCAAATTAAATGGATCTAGAAACTGATATTAGGCTAGGTATAGTAGCACAAGTTTTGATTTGATTTTGAAGGCTTTTGCTGGATTAGGAGGAGCCAAACAGTTAGGGCAAGGAAATTAGGTCAAAATTGCAGGGTATTCAATGGGGCAAGGTAGGCATAACAATCAGAACCTTAGGGTTTGATGGATGAGGTGAAAATATAGGTGAGGAGCTAGGAAGAGCATGTAAACCTCATGGATTCTTCCTAAAATGAAGAAAACACAGACTGTGAAATGTCTACCCAAAACATAGCATAAAAGTTACGGATTCTGCCTTTCAGACTTGTATACATTCACATACAGAGTATAAAATGATGAAATGGAATCTAAAATACATTTTAACACATGAAAACATAAGAAAAACTGAACTGAGCATCATACCACATGGATCCCAAAGAAATAGCTGCAATTTTTCATTAATCTCCCACTGTAACTGGTACAAAATGATGTCTATCAAAGCCTAAGCATCTCACTGAATCCAACCCTTTACAATGAGAAAGAAAAATAATATATAGACCTCAATTCAACCTCCTCCCATCCTCAGGGGTCGAATCCCTAATATGAGGAACTAATCCATCAAAAGCTGAACAAGAAATTGGAATGTAGGCAACCCTAACAACTTGCCTCTAAAAGGGAGAAAATTGATTCATTTGACTTCAAGATAACTTTTGATCCAATGAATCTACCCTCTAGTAACTAATATTAATCTTATTTACATGCCTAGCGCCACCATTTACATCAGTAAAATATCATGCATGAGAGAAAACCCAAAAGTTACAGTCAAGGCATAGTAAAGTGAAAATTTTGTAGAAAATTGTCCAATGCATAGTGCTAGAAGGCTATGCACAACACTTTTTGCAGGACCATTTTGGAGGTCTTCCCGGTGTCCAAATTGAGATCATGATAGCTCATTAGAAAGCTTGTCCTATCTAGTTTCCAAATATGCCTTTAGTTACCCATTTGGAGTTGATTTGACCCCTCAAAAATGGATTCTCCCAAGACTTCTTCTATGCGCAGCGCCATGGGCAGAAAGGTCATTTTTTTGGGTTTTTTTGACCTTTTGGTTGACCAGTTTTGCTCCAAAAGCTTAGAAAATGCATAGGGTGCATGCACTAATCATTGTGAATCCAAAAATTCTGGCCATTTCCTATTTGGATGCCCCTAGGAAAAGCGCAACGCTAGTGGCACTGCGCATAGAGCCAAAATTTTTGTGTTAAAAACTGCTAAATTCTTCAAAAATGCATAAATTCTCAAAACTTGCTCAAGATTGCTCAAAATTTGTGGGAGACCACCACCATCAAGTGTCTGGGTTAGCCAGGAGGCTTCAGAAAGCAACCTAACCTTATCACCCTCCTTTTTGCCTTTGAGGGCTTGTTTTAACCTTGTCTTCATTTGCTTGACTCTTATGTTACAAATCTTGTTCCGGGTCCTGTAATGTTGATCCATGTGCCTGATGATTTGATTGTCCCTGTTGGCCCTTTTTAGCAGCTTCTCTAAATGCAATTTGACCCTGTCAAGCCATGTTTCTCCATCCTCTTCAATCTCCCTTTTAAGCTTCTGTTTTGTAGTCAAGGTGGTTGCGATCTTTTCCTCTTGCATTATTGATTTGCCTTTGTCATCTTGCCTCTTTTCCTTGAGAAGTTCTAGCTCCATGAGGACCTGTTTGTCACTTAGCTGCTTGTTCTCTTGCTTCATGGTATGGAATGACATACTTAGCTCTTGCCAAGTTGTCCATCAGTGCTTGGATTTGTGCATCTTTTTCCTTTATGATTATATTTTCATTTTTCACCTCATCTTGAGCCTCCAAGTCGACTATCTCAATGCCACAATGAATGTGTGGATGTTCTCGTTCATCATGTTCCATCAAATCAAATTCCCTTTCCTCTTCATCATTGAGGCTTTCCTCCAACATCTTTTACTTCCTTTTTTACACCTGCTACACCTGTTGTACTTGTTGTGTTGATGAAGGTGACAAAGTCCCTTCCACCGTTTGTGGAGCAAGAATTTCCTTATGAGATGATGAAGAAGGCAAGGCCCCTTCCACATAAGTTGGAGTAAACACTTGCCTATTCACTGCAAACAACTTTCTAGTCCCTCTCTGATAATTTTGCCTCTGTTATGTGGTTTTCTCTGATGTTGAGGTTCATCTTCCATGCTTTCACTGCCATTGCTTTCCTCCTCCTCATAATCGATATCCTCTTTATCCATGTTTTTGAGTTTGAAGCTTTAGAAACCCTAGAGAAGGTAATCAGGAAGTGGGATTTATGGTGAGTAGTGATAGGGAAAAGGGAGAGGAGTTTGTGTGATGTAGGAATGAGATATGTATGATGTGAGAGTGAGAAAGGGGGGTATTTTTTAGTAGGGACTATTTTGTAAGTAGGGGTTTAGGGAACAAGGATGATATTTAGGGATATGGAAACAAGATATGGGAATGAGGGATATAACAATAAGATGTGGGAATGAACCAGAAAATGATAAGCAAGGATGGTTTTTAGGCAACCTAGGTTTTGAAAATTTTAATAGAAAACCAACTTAAAAATCTTGAAATGAGTGTTGGGAGGATAGTTTAGGGAGTATACTTACTTTCTTGAGGCTCTAGGTAGAAAAAGGAGCGATTTGAATGGTTGTCAGGATGGTTTTGCTGGTTACTATCCCTATGTGCAGAGCCGTGCAAAAATACACAGGCGCACAGGCTCTATGCGTAGCGCTCAGGCTCTATGCGCAACACTCAAGCTCTATGCGCAACGCCCAAGCTCTATGCACGCACTCCAACTTTTAGGTTGATTTTTTCAGACTTCTTGGTGTCCACATTGAGGCCATGATAGCTCGTTGGAAAGGCCTCTCTCTTGGCTACACAATGGACCTATCAAGCATTGAAAATGATCAATTATAGCCCTTGAAAAGTGAATTCTCCCAATACTGGTAAAAAATTGTAGAATGAGGGTGAAAAAATGAAGTGTTCTCTTGCAGGAAGCTTTTGGAAGTCTTTCTCAACTCCAAATTAAGATCATTATAGCTCATTGGAAACATATTTATCTCTAGTTATCATTTGACTCATCAAGCAAGTCATTTGGACAATCCAACTAGAAGAAAAATTTATTTTCCGAAAGTCACTGTAGAAGTGAAACAACTCTCTTGTAGCCACTATATTTTTGACATTTCGTTAAAACAATGACACCTGTGCAAAAAGTGAAGGAGGTTTTTCATCCTTGGCATATTATGGATAAAAACCTCTCTCATATTTTCCAAATTCATCCCTGTTTGGTCTAACACATAGTTTGAAGAAAAACCAGCCCTATGTGTGGCAAATGATTTGTCCCTTGGAATGACTTATTAAAAAATGATGGAGACATGATGTGTATGAGTTGTAATGGCCTCATACTTGCTGAAATTATCTCCCTTATGCCTCATATACTCATATGTCTCTGATTCCATAGCCAACCCTAGCTCAATGGGTGAGGAAATTAGGTTTAGTGCTTGTGGAAAATGATGATTTGGACACCCTTGGGAAAAAAAAACTCCCTTTGGCATGCATTTAACCCTTTGAAACTTTACCCTTTCACTTGACTATTTCCTTTGAAAAATTGATCTTTTGATGGTCTCACATCTTTGGAACACTGAGTTAACATCTTGGAATGGTGAAATTATTACATTTGAAAGACATAAAATTACATAACGAAATAAGAATTTCTCTTTACAAATCATCTTCTCATGGTGAAGGGATGTTGTTTTATCACCATTTAATTGCTGGTCTTATGCAATGGAATGGAACCTTGGAAACCCTAATGACCTAATGAAACCTTGAAAAACCCTAAAAGACGTAATGAGACCTTGAAGGACTGAATTTCAAGATGACATAATGACCTCATGACTGATACAAATGGCATGATGAAAATAACTTTATGGATGATGTACAGTCAACAAGATATGAAACTATGCCAAGAAGTAATCACATTTAGGGAAGAGTGATGTTTTTGGACTAGGACTACCATCAATGACTATTTTTTTTGCATGACCTAGTGAAATGATAAAAAATTTCTGTGTGGGACACCTAAAATGAATATGAAAAGAGAAATTTTGATCACTGATGGCAGTATGCAAATATGACTCTAACACCGCCAATAGATCCATGACATATTGGAAAAATCCAATGCCAAGTACAAGTAGTGGCATGATTAGCATCGGGTGCAACACAGGTTCCAGGTGGGCGACAAAGTTTGGCTACATTTGCAGAAGGAGCGCCTCACTGGGCCCCACCGCAAGATTCACCTGCTTGGGCCATACACCATCACCAAGGCGATGGGAGATAATTATTTTGAGCTCAAAATTCCCCCATTCCTTGGCCTGCACCCAGTGTTTAATGTGGATAACCTTCTTCTACACTTTCCACCATTACTAGACACATCCGACATTGCAGAACATCTCACACCAATAAAGTTAAATCCATATTGCATGGAACAAGTTGTAACTGATCGGATCATGGACATGCAATTCATGAACACTTGCTAGTAGAATATCCAACTGTATCGAGTCGTTAAAGCAGGCCAAATCCTTCACCAGGGCAAATGGCTCACCAGGGACCAAGTTTAGCAGAAATTTCCTCATCTCATGGAGGAACTCAACATAATGGGGACCATTGCTTCCTAAGGGGGGAGGAATGATCTAGGTGGATATTGGTGGCCACTTGCCAATTTCACTTGGACCACCACCATTATTTATTTTAGTTTTTCAATTGCCTCAATTGTAGCACAATTTACTATTTTTAACAGTTTTTGTGTCCTAAACTTCCGGAGCCGTTTTGAGGCCCTAAACGACGTTTTTTGGCAATCTACCACCAACGAATTTTGGTAAGTCAATTTTTCTGTCGTAGTCCTTGGAGAGATCTTTCCAATTGGGTATCATGCACATCAACTAGAGATAATATGACCAAGTCACGACCCCAGGAAGTTGGCTGCCCAACTAACCCCAATGGGGCCCATAAACTCTTGGTGTTACATCTCCTCGGGTTAGGGTTTTGGTTGTTTAGGGTTTGCTCTTATTGTTAAATAATAAAAAGGCCTTTGAGCCTCATTGTAATGTAGTTCAGAGGCATGTAGACACCACATCTCTTCTCATAGATAAGCTGTCATCGTCGATCTAGTCTCGTTTCCATACTATTTGTAAGCCTATTTCATTATTTGATATTAATCAAATGAAGTGTTATTTCTACTGCATCTCATTATTTATGGTTATATTTATAATTTGTTGCATTCCTGTTTAAATTTGGATCAGAAATGATCTTACTGCATTGCTTCATAGAGATAAAAGAGATGGAGGTAGGAAGTGCTACCTTTGGTATCTTTTATAACTTATTTCCCAAAGAAATAATAACAGTGTGAGGCCTAGAATTATACACACTATGACACTTCCACAAGTATGGTTGGCCTAAAAATACAATACAAACTTCAAGAGGAGAAATATCACACAATACCTCATATGTGAAGGGATTGATGTTGTAGGGAAGGTGACACTGTTGGCTTACACGAAGATCTTGTCCTTGGTGAAGCCACCTGATGGTGTTCGACTGTGGGTGTGGTGTGGTCGGTAGGCCCAGCTACTTCACGAATTTTGTTGAAATGAGGTTCTTTTGGCTTCTATTGTCAACAATGAATTGCAATGGAGAGCCCTTTACCCACATCTATGAGTGGAAGAGCCACTCCCCCTCCTCTGGATCTTTGGGCTCAATATTCTAGATCTTAGTGGTGGCAACAATGACACTGGGCTCCGAATTAATAATTTGCTTCCCTTTTTCATTCCCCTTGTTGGTTTTTGACTCAGATTCAGAACATTCATTTGATTCGATAGCCTTCAGCTCGACAACTAGTGACTACTTGGATCAACACTCATTTGTGTTGTGAGTGGGGCTCTTATGGAACTCACACCATTTCCCTGTGTCCTTCTTTGTCTTCATTGTGTTTTTTGCTTGCAGCTTTAGCAGGTTGTCTTGGGTTGCCCCGCCTTGGATTTGTCCTTTGTTCTACAGTTTGGGGGCACCTTTCCTTTGCTTCAAATTTGTAGATCCAAAGTCTCACTTCTTCTATTTAAATTTCTTCTTGATCTTGAAAACGTATCAATAGGTGGTGCCAAGCGATGAGATGTCTAGGAAATCCATCTCATTCTGGATGTACTCGCATAGACAACCATGGTACTTGAGTACAAAATTTTGCTTAGAATCCTTGATACCCAACTTCGTGTGAAGGGTATGAAAAATACTTGTGCACTCCAACATGTCTTGGTCCCTTCCCTGCCGCATCATGGTCCAGTTTATGTATTTATCTTCATACGTCCCAAAAGGGTAATATTTTTCCTTGATGACATCTTGGAAAGAATTTCAAGTGGGTGCGACTAAAAATAGTGAGGGTTCCCTCTTGTCCTTCTATTCACAGTAGTTTTCCCACTAGTCTTTGACATGGGGGGCGAGTTTGAGAAGTGAAAAAATAATATTTTTCCGATTGGAAAAGTCTTGAACCGAAAAATACCCTTCCAATAGATTTAACCATCTATCTATGGCATTTGAATCTTTTTGGACTTAAAATATGGGAATGTTAAAGTTGACTTGTACCTTAAAGGGAGTGGTGACTCTAGAGTGGCTGCTAGATGAATATGTGTCGCCTGTGGGTAGCCATCGAAGGATATGGGCAAAGTTATCCATCATCATGTTCCTCTGTCACTGAGGGATTCTTCGGGCAACATTTTGAAAGGATTTCCTACTCCCTCGTCTTTATTTTCTTCCACCATGGGAGATTGTCGGGCTTTGCAAGGCTAGTCTTGCAAAGGTTCAACTAGTTCGATCTGTAACTCCTTATACCCTGACCTTGTTGGGGACATGCAAAGAAAAATAGAGAAAGAGAAGACCGCTCTGATACCATTGATCCAAACTTAGACAATAATGTAATAGAATACAGATACATACATAAACACAAAGATGCAGTAAAAATAAAACTTCATTTCATTAATATCAAAGAACATAAATATGATTACATACAAAATGGAAATAAACTAGCTCAGACAATGGTAGCTTATCTCTGAGAAGAGATGTGGCGGCGACATGCCTCTGAATTATGTTAAAATGAGGCTCAAGGGACTTTTTATTATTGAACAACAAGGGAAAACCATAAACAACCAAAACCCTAACTGCAAGAGATGGAACACCAAGAGTTTGTGGGCCTCATTAGGGTTGGTTAGGCAACCAACTTCCCAGGGTTGTCACTTGATCATATGATCTCCGTTTGGTTCTTATGATAACTTTTTGGTAAGATCTCTCCAATTATGATAGGATTTGTGGTAGACCCCTGCTTATGACTACGAGTCTGTTGTAGACCTCAAAAAACACTATTTAGGGGGCTAAAATAACTCTGAAAGTTTAGGACCCCAAAAAATGATAAAAATAGTAAATTATGCTATAACCAAGGAAACAAATGAAATTGAGTGGAGGTTTGGGTGGAATAAGCAGGTGGCTATCAAAATCCAAATGGATAAAAAAGCAAGCCATAATTATTTTTATTATTTAGGGATTCCCCCCTTAGGTCTAGGGTGGGTCTGGGACACCCTCTTACTAGCTAGAAGTGAGAGGCAATGCCATGGAGGTGAGAGTGTATGGCTTTATTTATATTTTCCCCTAGGATCTAGCTAATAGGACTAGACTTTCTCTTCACCAATAATTTTAGCGACAACATTATGGTGTCGTTGGTGGGCTCATAAATCCTTCTTCCCATGTCTATTTCTCCTTTTGATGAACTTGACAAGTTCATTTTTCAATTCCACTACCTAAGCCCATGCCTTAGAGGTGTTCCATCATGATACCCTCCTAAGGCACTCTTCTATTGATTCAGGAGCTTGGAAAAATTATCCACTAACATATGAAGCATATTAAGAAGACTACATAATTCTACAAGATATGCATGAAAAAAATTCTGTTAGGAAGGAATTATTTTGTAATTTTGGAAATTTTGCATAATTCTACTCTCATCACACTAGTGCCATTAATATCACCTCATCTACATTATTATCCTGTTGGTTTCTAAAGAACACTAACGCACTACTCCATCTTTTAAAGCCTTGAATATATTCCTCTCTAAATCGATTTACTTGTACCATACCTATTGGAGATCTAGTTGACTAGATGACTAAACTAGGATATCAACTAATGTAGGTTATCTATTAACAACGAAGACACATTCACTTAATAGTTGAGTTGCTCAAACATCAAGTTGGGTTGAAAAATAAATATATCAATTAACTATCAAGATAAGTTAATTGTCCAGTTAAGTTATTAGACCAATTAAAAGTGGTGCAGGCCGTCAAGACCCCTTCAACAATAACAAGTCATAATATGTATTCAGAACCCTAAATAACTTGAACCTAGTCTCAACATATGTAGCATTGTATATTATGAGAGGCGACAAAATTATAAAGCCCTGTTATAGCGCCAAGTCCCAACACAAATGGTGACTCTTTATGTATATATATATAGATGCGGGGAGAAGGATTCCATTATAACATAAAGGAGAACCAAGACTCAAACTTTACCTCAAACAAGGCACTAGTGGATAAGGCCCATACAACCGTGGGTGTGTCCACCACCTTTAACACCGCATATGTCCTTCCCTATTGTAACACTTTGCAAAAATTAGAAATCCTCTGGTGGCTCAATGTCGGGATGGAAAACACTCACAACAAATGATGAACTAATTCCCATCTCTCCCTTTGTTTGGCCCTCTCCACATAAGTCTCGGTTAACACCTCTGCTGGTCTCACTTTGGTTTAGAATGAAAATTTTCATGTGAATAGACGTACTAAAGTCTGTCTCTCTCTTCATCTACCAACCACACTTAACATTAGCCATCCGTTCTTCTACCCATCCATGTCATATCGGGGAAACAAATTAAACAACACTTGACATAATTAAGCACTATACTTAACAGATCTTGATTTGCCTAAAAAAAAAATAAGTATCACACCTTAGTGAATAATCTTAGTCTCTTTCCAAAGGCAGAAAAAGGAAATTCAAGGTTTTGTGATAGGGCGTTTTTGTCGATTTCAAAGAAAGAAACAAGCTTTTGTTGTGCCACCTAGATAAAACCAATTGCATGCATTTAAAAGGCAATGTGATGGGAAATTTTGAAGAATTCACATAGAAACAAGAATTTGCAAGGGGATTTATGAGAGTTTGTACAAACACAAGCTATGTTGCGATCAATTTTATATACCAAAATTCCAAATTTCTCATTACTCAAAGCTTTGATAAATACATTTGAAGCTTCTTCTAGATCCTTGAGAATATGATCAAATAAGCCATTTTTGGCTTGAAATCAAGCTTCAAGCATTTCCTCTAACAAATTAACAAAAATTCTAATAATAAGTATTACACGACAAATTAAACTAATTTCTCCTAACATAATGCAAATATTGAGGAACCAACTCCTCTCGTAAATTATTTTTATCTTCTAGAGGTCAAAATAAAATTTGATCGATGCTCCTGCATCATACTTCCAAGTATCAAATTGTTCATGGGATCTTGGTGTATAAATTCTTACTGTAGATCACCTGATAATGCGATATACTAAAGCAAAATACTTGATCTACTTCTACAACAAACTTTGCAGAAGCTTAATCGATTTTCAACAAGATCAAATAGAACACATATAATAGAGAATGAGAAATCAATCACACATGAACATAGAAGAATACTCTAGGGAAAGCCTCAGCTAAAAACGCCGTTATCTGTATTATCATACAAGTGGAAATATCTCAAGATTACACAAAGCTTTTTCTCACAAGCTATTCAGCTCTCAGTACAATCCCTCACTGCTGCTCATAGATAGAATAGACAACACATATGCCTTCCTTTAGTCCTCCAAGCCTCCTATTTCCTTGTGCAGTTTCTCCTGGGTCCTCTGGCTGCCACTTGCATGAATTCACCTCTCACACAACTCACCAAACTCAGAAATAACTTCACAATCCTGAAGGAGATAATTCCTTCTGCATGGATGAGTTTCCTATATAGGAAAATTCCTCCAACTGATAGTACATTGTCCCTTCCTCTGATCTCAACTGGGTCTCTGACTGAACTGACATGCACGAGTTATTTATGAGAGAATAATCAGTTATCTGAAGTACACTAGTGACATGCATGCATGCATTAACTAACTGAACTCACAATCAGTTCCACAAATTGTTGGAACTAATCTAACTGGAGTTAACTCAGTTAATTGAGCTAACTAACTGCAACTCAAAGTACAACTCATCCTGATCTCCTTAATTAAGGGATAACTTCCTCAATCAAAGGGGAAACCGTTGCATGTCTTCACATAGACTTCATGTTTGATTTTCTCCAACTAATTAACTCAAGGAAAATTAATTAATTATTTTTAAAACAGCTTCTAAGATCAAATTCGAATTTTAATTCTCAATTTTAGTTCAGGGAATAACTAAAATTGGAATGTATCTTGAAATTCTATTTATAGCAATGATATTTTTAGCATTTCTATTTTATCATTCCTTATTGCTATTCCCAACACTGGTACCTGAAATGCTATTTATATAAATGCTATTATAGAATTTCTATTTTTAGATTTTCTTGTTGCTATTTTCAACACTCCCTCTCAACAAGAAAGGCATTCAACTCGAACCCGATCCTGAACCTCTAGAATGTTCTCCATGCAACACTTCTCCCTAGTGTTGTTGCTCCAACAACTCTAGAAACAAAGAAAATATCCAACCTGAATCAGAATGATGCCTCTGTCATCAAAGTCTCTGACTGCTATTTCCTCTGTCGACTGAAAAAACTGCACCTCTTAGCCCTTCAGTATTTGATTTCTCTAGCCTTTGTCACTTTGATCTCTGACTACATCAATCACACTGATTCCTCTTGCTGCATTTGTGTTGCTGCTGGTCCTGTCTCCCAGCATTGCATTCGCACTGCACCTCCTCTCATCATGTTGCATTATGTTACCCACTGCTGCACTGCAACTCAGTTACTGAGAAGTAAGTAATTGATCTCCCAACTGACCTCCCTGTTGGGCTAGAAACACCCTCTGATGCTGAAGCTTCCTCTACCACTCCATCCACATTTGTCTCTACCCACTCAGCCAATCCTGCTACTCCTCGTCGAGGCTCCCGTAGCAAGGTCTAACCAAAGAGGCTATGTACCTCAAGGATCCTACCCCTATTTCAGCCTTCTTGGGACAATCACTCCACATTGCCCCACCTCCCACCTGGAGGTATGGATGCATGTGATCCCTTTGCCGAATTGGCTCGAAAATCCCCCCTACTGGAGGTCTCTGCATGAGTGGATGCCTCCACTCGATCTCCTCTCAACATCTCTAGTTGTGGTTTCTCGACAACTTCCTGAAGCTGCTTCTCCAATTGTGTCTCCTCGATAATTGTCTGAAACTTCTTCTGGCACTGCATGTTGAGAGGTAATGTACTCTCCCTCTCAACCACCAAGTCTCAACCATTTGCCTTGCTCCTCAAGGCTTTGCATGCATCTTGAACCTCAAGAGAATACAGGTTCTTGACTTGTGAACCGATCTGCTTCACCTGTCTCGTGGTGATGTGTCTAAGGAAAACCTTTCCCTTACTGAAGACTACATCATAGCCTTTGTCCTCCAGCATCACGATCGATACCAAGTTATTATCCAGTCCTGACACATACTTCACATCTGTCAAGGTAATGCGGCTCCATGCTCCCTCTAAAAAGAAACCGTGCCCACACTTGAAACACTATACTTTTCATCATTACCCATCGCTATGAGTATCTTGAGGTCTTTCTCCTCCAAGACACTAAACAGACTCTTATCGCTGGTCATGTGGAATGAGGCTCCACTATCAAGAAACCAACCACAACTCATCATCGATGAAACCATGCATGCGATGCAGGTAAAATCCAATTCGAACTGAGAGGCCATTGCCTCACCTTTAGATCCTTCCTTGGATCCCTTATTCGATTTCTTCAATGGACAATTAGTTGCATAATGGCCCACCTCATGTCAATTAAAGCATCTCACTTTAGATTTGTCAATCTTCTTCCTTCCATGAGAAGAACTCGATTTGGAATGAGAATCCTTCTCCTTCCCTTTCTTTTCCTTACTCGCTAAAGGCACAATTTTCTTCACCCTCCTTGGATGAAGAACCATCTCTAGTGCTTCTCCTGATCTCCTCCTACATCAGATTCAACCACAATAATTCCCAATCTGGTAGTTTCTCTCTTCCATTTACTGAGTCTTGGTAGCTATGCTAGCTCTTAGGAATATCGTGGAGAGAAAGACTCACCATGTCATCATTGGCTATTGTGATTCCTACACTTCCAAGCTCATCCCTGCAGGTGGTGAGCTTGTTTAGATATGTAGAGATCGTGTCGCCCTTTTCGCACTTGATTTTCCAAAGCTTGTCTTTCAGTGCCAACTTCCTCTGATCACTGCTATTCTGATATAGATCCTTCAATGTTTTCCACATTGAAAATGGTGTCTCCTTCCCATGGAGACTTGAGACTATGTGGTCTCGAACTCGCTCCAGAAGAATCCTCCTCTCTCTAGCCACACATTTCTTCCATTCTACCAATTCTTGGGCATTAGTAGTTGATGGCTAGTGGACTTCTTGATCAATGAAGTCCTTCAAACCGTTGTCCTCTAATACCGCTTCCATGCGATCCTTCGAGGCTATATAATTTGAGCTGCCATCAAGGGCATACTCGAGTCTCAAATCGTTGAACGCCATTGGTGAAATTTGAGATGTGAAAAGAATTCGATTTCTATAATCAGGAACTTCAAACTTCAAACTTTTCCCTTCTTTGTATACTATTCTCTTCTTTGATCACCTTTCCTCTGATACCATGTAGAAATTTTTCTATAGATTAGCTAGCTCCGATACCATGTAGAAATTCTTATTATAGATCACCTAATAATGCAATATACTAAAGAAAAATACTTGATCTACTTCTACAACAAACTTTGTGGAAGCTTAATTGATTTTTAGCAAGATCAAATAGAACACATATAACAGAGAATAAGAAATCAATCACACATGAACACATAATAGTACTCTAAGGAAAGCCTCAGCTAAAAACCCCGCTATTTGTATTATCATACAAGTGGAAATATCTCAGGATTACACAAAGCTTTAGCTCACAAGATATCCAACTCTCAGTACAATCCCTCACTGTTGCTCATAGACAAAATATACAACACATATGCCTTCCTTCAGTTCTCCAAGCCTCTTATATCCTTGTGCAGTTTCTCCTAGGTCCTCTAGCTACCAGCTATGTGAATTCACCTCTCGCACAACTCACCAAACTCAGAAATAACTGCGCAATCCTGAAGGATATAATTCCTTTTGCATGGATGAGTTTCCTATATAGGAAAATTCCTCCAACTGATAGTACACTATCCCTTCCTCTGATCTCAATTGGTTCTTTAACTGAACTGACATGCATGAGTTATTTATGAGAGAATATTCAGTTATCTGAAGTACACTAGTTACATGCATGCATGCATTAACTAACTGAATTCACAATCAATTCCACAAACTGTTGGAACTAATCTAATTAGACTAAACTCAGTTAACTGACCTAACTAATTACAACTCAAAGTACAACTCATCTTGATCTCCTTAATTAAGGGATAACTTCCTCAATCAAAGGGAAAACTGTTGCATGTCTTCACATAGACTTCATGTTTGATTCTATCCAACTAATTAACTCAAGATGAATTAATTGATTATTTTCAAACTACAGCTAAGATCAAATTTGAATTTGAATTCTCAATTTTAGTTTAGGGACTAATTAAAATTGGAATGTATCCCGAAATTCTATTTATAGCAATTCTATTTTTAGCATTTCTATTTTGTCATTCCTTGTTGCTATTCCCAACAGTGGTACCTGAAATGCTATTTATAGCAATGCTATTTATAACATTTCTATTTTTAGCATTTCTTGTTGCTATTTTGAACACCTGGCTATGATTTTTCTAATTGAATTACCACTTTTATGTAATAATGTAGCAGTCATCCAAGTAGCATCTGCTACTAAATGATTCCTCCATTTGGCTAGGTATTCATATTACTCTTTGCTGCTTATCTTTTTAAGCAATCTTGTGTCTAGGATTTTCTCAGGTTGTAAAGGTTCTATTGCTGGTAACTTCTTCTGCCACTAAATTTGTTGCTTCCCACTGTCCTCTGATGGTTGAGTTGTCTCAGCTGATTGATTTTTTTATAGGTTCACAACATTGAAAATTAGAGAGATGCCAATCTGTGGTGGTAACTCTATTTCATAGACATTGTTTGAAAATTTCATGACGATTCTACAAGATCCAATCTTATTCAATTTTAATTTATTATAGTCTCCTCTAGGAAATCATTCCTTCCTTAAATGTGCTAGGACTAATTCTCCCACTTCAAAGCTTTGTTCTCTCCTCTTCAAATCTCCTCTACTTTTGTATTTAAGGTTGCTTTCCTATAGCTTCTATTTCATCTTCTCATGGATTTCTCACATAGTTGTAGAAAATTCCTCTCCTTGAGCACTCATTTGTTAAGCTCATCCCAAACTTCTGAGTTCGTGAACTACCCTAGGGTGCATTCCATATATGTTTTGGAATGGAATTTGATCTGTACTTATGTTTGGAGAATCATTATAGGCAAATTCTGCCTGAGCTAACACTTGATCCCACTATTTGGGATGCTCTCCAACTAAGCTCCCTAAAATAGTCCCCATGATTCTATTGACTACCTCAGTCTATCCATAAGTTCGAGGGTGATAAGCTAAGATAAAACTCAATTCAGTTCCAATATTTCTCCACAAGGTCCTCTAAAAATGTCCTAATAATCTACTGTATCACTTTCTATTACATCTTTTTCATTTCCATTTTATTTCATGAAAAGGTAGTTGTATCTCTCTATCTTTGTCTTTTAAGGGTCGTTATTAAAAGGTATATATTAAAATAAAAACATATTAAATCCTTGGATGAAAAAATCTCATGGTTGTCTACAAAATATCTAATGGGAAAAGAGGTGAAGAGGAAATTGAATTTAAAATAAAATATGAAGACAATGCCATCTATTTGTGTGGCTATTCCTCAATGCCTAACTTGTCTAAATAATATTTAAATAACAGGGAAGTGTTCAATAAATTGAACCTTGATGAAATAAAAAAAGGGTAATGAAATGAAGCTACAAAATATCTAATGGGGAAAATAGGTGAAGAGAAAATTGAATTTAAAATAAAAGTTTGAGATAATGCCATCTCATTGAGGCTATTCTTCAATGCCTAGATTGTATAAATAATATTTAAATAACATGGACACGTTCAATACACTGATCCTTGATGAAATAAAAAAAGGGTATTGAAATGAAGCTATGTAATGAGGGTCATGCCACAATGATTCCCCTTTCTTTCCCATCCATAATTGTTTAACATATAGCATGTCTTTATTTATGCCCTTGGGAAACACATATTGTCTTAAGAGTTGGTTACATGTATAAGAGTATATGATTAGTTTTCATAGTATACTTAGGAAAATAATTAAATTAACCCCTTATGACATTGTATTGGGAGGGTTTATTAGGTTTGCATCACCTAACAACTCATGAAGATGTTTGTATCCATGATTCCAAATGAAGAAAAAGTGTTCAATCACAAGAACATCACCACATCAATAGCCACTTATTTTGGACATCTTAGATCAAATCACCAACATCCATGAAGATTTTTGAAGATGTTACATATAGTACGAAATTGGTCTCATTATCTATTTGTCCATGTGGCTAATTGAATCCATAATTTGAGGAAAGAAACACTTGTAAAGCCCCATTTATTTGTAATGTAATCCACTTTTTAGAGGGCATTTTGAATATTGTGTTGTATCTCTTTATCTTTAAATTTCAAGGGTCCATACATATCACTTTCTACTATATATTTTTTATTTCTGATCTATTTCATGAAAAGGTAGTTGTATCTCTCTATCTTTGGCTTTTAAGGGTCATTATTAAAAAGTATATTTTAAAATAAAAACATATGAAATCATTGGATGAAAAAAGCTCATGGTTGTCTACAAAATATCTAATGGAAAAGAGGTGAATATGAAATTAAATTTAAAATAAATGTTTGAGATATGTTAGGATATTCCGGCACATAGGAAATAGTTAAGTATAGCTTGGTCTAGTGTAGAGTTGGGTAAAGTGTGTTTCTTTACTATGTACTTTTGTAACTTACAACCCGACGATCACGATATGTATTGATCCGACGGTTGATTCTCTCCTCGGTATTACTGACACTTGATCCATGGATTAACACCCAATTGGTCCATGATCTCTCTTTAAAGAGCATGGAGGGTCATTTGTAGAGTAATCGTTCATGAGAGAAGCTTATGTAAATTTTCATTCTTTTATTAATAAATTGCTTGAATGATCCGAATTGGATCCTAAAACACTCTCTAAGTTTTCATGAACTCTGTAAAATTCATGCCAAAGTTTCAAAGCCTTACAAAGATCGAGCTTATCAGAAATATCCTCGAAATTGTTGCAATTTGCAATCAACGAGGAGCAACGAGGACCCTCGGTTAAGCACACAAACCATCGGCCCATGGTATCACGTACTATCATGAATTGGCAAAACCGGAGGTCTTTTTCAGAAACGGGGGTGGTTTTTGATATGTGATTAGTGACAAGCGAGTAAACCCCTCAAAGAAGGAAAAGCCCCGAGCGGCCCGAACCCGAAAAGTTATAAAAAATAATGGATATCGCACTGATTCCGTTAGAGGTGGGGTCCCACAAAATCGACAGGATATCGGAAGGGCTTCAAGGTGGTAAGCGGTTTCAACCAAGTCTTGCCTGATGCCACACAACGAGTGACACGTGTCCGGCGGAAGAGAGAGAAAACCACTCACATCGGACGGGTAAACGTCGTGTTACTTACCCGCCCAATATGAATAATGACCATAGGATCTGAATGCTCGAGGTCGACAGTGGAGACAAAATCTGATGGATGACCGGATTCAACGGGGTAAACAGGCAGAGTTATATAAGATTTGAAGTCCAAGGTGGATGATGCGTTGGCAGGAGATCATGTTTGCTAGCATTCTTGGAGTTAACGGTAAAAACAATTGTTCGAAAACATCCAAGAGAACTGACACTCAGTTCGTTATGAAATAGGTGACCACCTCCCTGTGAGGCGTTATACAGTAACGATGACGCAGAACAGAGAAATTCAAATGGACAGAGGTAGGGGAACTAGAAAACCGAGAAGGGAAACGAACAGTCAAAAAGCAGATTAGCTTTAAAGCCATGAGCTGACAAAGAAAGAAGGGGGCAGTTAGCAAGTATGCTAGAAGTGGAAAGCTGAGAGCAAAGAACAGAAAGAAGAAATCGAGCTGACCTGCAGAAGCAAAAAGGTAGTATCGAGACAAAGACAGAGAGAGTAGAGAGTCTGTGTACTCCAGAGAAGGTTTGAGAGGTTCAGTCGAACTCCTCTGTATATTCCTGTCATGTATGAGTCTCAGATTGGGCTCATACTACTGTGACCAATGGAGGTCGAGTATCAGTAAGGAGAGTCTGTGTACTCCAGAGACTTGGGGGGATCCAAGTACAATCCTACTAATTTTTGTCTGCTGTGTGAGACTCAAACTGAGCTCACTATTGTAAAAACTCTGCTTTGAAAACATAATAGAGAGGCCACCACTGAAGGCTGGACCGGGAGATGTAGCCCAGGAGTATTGGGTGAACTCCTTATCAAATTTGTTGTGTTTATACATTTTTCTTGTTGTATTTCTCTAACTGTTTTAGTGTTTGTGTATTTCGCAATCTTATCGATCCATTGCATAAAATAACATAGGAACATCCATGCACATGAGTCTGTAATACCTTATTGTTTGTCTTCGATCAATTCCAGATCAAGTGGTATTAGAGCTCTAGGTTACTAAGGTTAGACAAGCTTGTGTGGGATTTTGTTGTTGAATGCTAACTAGGACAAAGCTCAAATTAGGAGAAGGAGAATTGGTTGAAACTAACCCAAAAATTGAAAGAGTCTACCCTAAGAGGAAAATGGCAGAAGAAAGTCCCTTGGAATCAGATTCCCAATTCATGGATAGTTTCATGACCATGAGAGCCATGGTTGAGGAAATGTATAAAGAATTTAAGAAAGGTAGAGAAGAAGATTCAACAAAATCCAAACAAGATAAAGAAGTAGAATAATATCTCCTCCATGACCATTCTAAAGGAAAAGGGAAAGAAGAAAAGTTGCGCACACCTCCTAATAGCCTTGAAAATAAAATGAAAACATCTTTGATTAAATTAGATGTTAAATTTGATTTGTCGATATATGTTGGAGAGTTGAATGCAGACAAGCTGGATAATTGGATTAGACAGATTGATGTGTATTGCAGGGTGCAGAGCATTGAATCAGAAAAAAGTAAGATTTAGCTGGTCAGCCTACACCTTGGAGGCACTGCCTTGGTATGGTGGGAAGGCAGGACACAAGCTGACATGAAGAAGCATGGTAAAATTCTTTCTATCTAGAGTGAATTTGTTTCTACAATTAAAAAGAAATTTTATCCACTAGCCTATATGCAGAAAGCCATCATGAGCTGGCAAACTCTTCGCCAATTAAAAGGGAAAAGTGTACAAGGCTACACTCAAGAATTTAGAAAAAGAGTTTTGATTCTAGGAATTTCTTTAGACTCACCTGAAACTCTGCTGAATTATATAGGTGGTCTACACAACTATTTAAAGCACACCATTCTCATGTTTAATCCCACTAGCATAGATGAGGTATCTGTCCAGGCTACACATCTAGAGGTTAGAGGCAAGAATGTGAACCCAAAAATTGGGGGATCATCAAAACCAACTGCAAGCAAAAGCAAGGAAAAGAGAAAATGGAAATGGAAAGAGAGGAAGACAAATGTTGTACAAAATACCAAGCCTTCATGCACTCACTGCAAGAAGCATGGACATGATGATAAACACTGCTGGATTCCGCATCCGGAGTTGAGACCCAAGAATTTCGATGGCAAAAAGAAGAAGACTGCTGCAGCTATTCAAAAGGATTTGGGGACAGACTTAGGAGATGAAACAACAATCGCAGCCACAGGTATAAAAGGTAAAAATTCTGAAGCATCTACTAGTAATTCTGGACAATCTACTGATAATGAAGAAAATGAGAGGAAAAGACATGAGATTTTTCATATTCGAGTTATTTCCAAACATCAAAGGATTGATACTTTGTTTGATAGTGGCTCACAAGTAAATTTAATTTCTGAAGCAATTGTAAAGAAGTTGGGATTACTAACCACACCTCACAAGAAGTCATATCCATTAGGTTGGTTATGTGATAAAGCAAAGCTACAAATGACTAGACAATGTAAAATTAAGTTTTATTTTAGGTGAGCATTTGTAGATGAGGTTGAGTTAGATATAGTTCCTTTGGATATATGTGGAATTGCTTTAGGAAGTCCTTACTTGTATGATAGGACAACTATTTTCTATAAGTTGAAAACAAGTATCAACTCATTAAAGATGGAATCAAATATATTGTAAGAGCTCATAAACTCAAGAATAATTATACTCTCATAAACTTGGGTAGATGAAAAGAATTGTAAATTCATGCAAACAATTTTTACTGATGGTTGTAAAGGAAACAAAACCTGGTAAAACTAGTATATTTGAGGGCTGTAATGCTAAACAACAACCTGATTTAGAAAAAAATGTTTCAGAATATGATATACTATTTCAAGAACCTAAAAGTCTGCCACCCCAAAAGGAAATAGTACATGATATTAATTTGCAGCAAGATGCTCCATTGCCTAACATCGGAATGTACAGGTTGTCTACTTTAGAGAATGCATAAATCAAGAAGCAGGTACAGGAGCTGCTCGAGAAAGGGTTCATAAGACTTAGCACATCACCGTGTGGGTCTCCTATTGTCTTGATGAGAAAGAAAGATGGCTCATGGAGAATGTGCATTGATTACCGAGCACTGAATAAGATAACGATAAAAAATTGTTATCCCCTTCCTCACATAGATGATCTATTAGATCAGTTAAAATAAGCTATTTATTTTTCCAAGTTGGACTTGCATAGTGCCTACCATCAGGTCAGAGTTGCAGAACAAGATGCATGGAAGACTTCTTTCAAAACAAAGGAGGGATTGTTTGAGTGGTTAGTTATGTCTTTTGGCTTAACTAATGCTCCTGCTACTTTCATGAGAGTAATGAATGATGTACTCAGGCCTTTTATTGATGATTTTGTCATTGTATATTTAGATGACATTCTTATATTTAGTAAAACATGGGAAGAACATTTGAAAGCATGTCAAGCAGACTCTAGATGTTTTGAAAGAGAAAAATCTCTATGTTAAGCTCTCAAAAATGTGAATTTGCAAAACATCTTTGAATTATTTGGGTCAACATTGTAGGGGGTGGTGAGAATTGAAGATAGAATCCCTCTAAAGGTTGCAGTCCATTGTAAATTGGCCTAAACCCAAATCTACTACAGAAGTTAGAAGCTTCTTAGGAGTAGCACAGTATTGGAGAAAGTTTATTGCTAACTTTTCCTTGATTGCAACTCCCTTACATGCTTTAACCGGATTGAACAAGGTGTTTCAGTGGGGAGGCAAACAATAGAAAGCCTTCAACACCTTAAAAGAAAAGATTAGTACAACACCAATACTAGTACTACCCGATCTTCAAAGACCATTTGAGATTGAAACAAATTCCAGTGACTATGCCATGGGAGCAGTGTTGATGCAGCACGGTAAACCCATATGTTATCATTTTGAGACATTTAATTATGCAGTAGTTAATTATCCCACATGATAAGGAATTGTATGCATTAGTAAAGAGTGTGAAAAAGTGGAAACATTATTTAATGGGCAAAGAGACAGTTATACACATTGATCATCAACCACTTCCATATTTACATTCCCAAACTAAGTTCTAGCAATCAAGACACTATAGGTGGATGGGTTTTCTACAACAGTTTCATCTTGTCATTAGATATAAAAAGGGCATACACAATAAAGTTGTAGATATGTTGTCCAGAACATAAATGCATCTACTATACTTAAGCATAATTCAGTATTGCATGAAAGTTACATTGAACAATATGCTCAAGATATAGATTTTAAAGATGTATATGCAACTTTAAGTCGCAACAAACAATTATAATAATTGGATTATCATGTTAACAACCAACTCTTGTATCATTTTGGAAAGTTATGCATTCCACAAACTGAAAGAGTAAAGATAATTCGAGAAGCACACACTTCTCTAATATAAGGTCATTTTGGTGTAAGTAAAACAGTTGCACATCTGCAAAGATTTTGTTATTGGCCAAAAGTGAATGAGACAGTTTCTAGATATGTAAGAGGGTGTACTATGTGTGCTAAAAGCAAGCCCAACAATAGAAAAATAGGCTTGTACACTCCACTACCAGTTCCTTCTCATCCGTGGGAAAGCGTTTCCATGGACTTTGTTGGGGGATTGCCTAAATCTAGAAAAGCTCATGACTATTTATATGTTGTTGTGGATAGGTTCAAAAAAATGTGTATTTTAATACCTTGTAATAAACAGATTATAGCTGAACAAATTGCAAAGTTGTTCTTTCAGCGTGTATGGGTTCATTTTGGATTACCCACTTCCATTATATCTGATCGAGATTCCTTATTTGTTGGGAAATTTTGGTCGAGTTTGTGGGAATTGATGGACTCCAGACTGAGAAAGAGCACAACTTTTCATCTGCAAACATATGGCCAAGCAGAAGTGGTTTATAGGACAGTGATCCAGTTGCTCAGAGGCTATTGCAGCAAGCATCCCAAGCTTTGGGATGAACATTTATGTTATGTGCAACATGCTTACAACTGTGCTAAACATTCTTCTACACAGAGATCTCCTTTTGAGACTTGTTTTGGTTTCACATCAAGGTCTCCCTTGGATTTTGTCTTTGGAAAAGACATAGCGGTTGATGGACACAACGATGTGGACAAGGCAACCAGGTTCATTGAACAAATCCAAGAGATTCACCAGGCAGTACAGGAACAACTGGAAAAGAGCCAAGCCAAGTACAAAGCAAGGCATGATAAGCATCGGATTGAGCATAGTTTCCAAGTTGGTGATCAAGTCTGACTGTATATTAGCAAAGATAGAATGCAAGGTGAAGGTAAGAAATTGAAGCCAATAAGGTATGGACCTTTCGAGAAAATTGGTGAGAATGCTTTTTGCCTTGATTTACTAGCTTACATGCACATCTACTCGGTTGTCAATGTAAATAACTTGAGACTCTTTGAATCTTCATTGATTGAAGATCTCGAAGAGCAGAGTCAATTGCCTTCTATTGATGATCTTTTGCCTGAATACCTTAATGAATTGTAGGAAGATACAGTTCTGGACAGGAAGGTGAGAACTACGCGCAGAGGGGATGTTGAGTACCTCAGGATTGGAATCAAAGGTTAAAAACCAAGCAGTGCAAAATGGATAGAAATTGAGCAAGCGAGGAATCTATACCCTCACTTGATTGATGCTTCAAACCAACTTTTGGTGGTCCAAAAGCTTTTTCAGTGGGAAGGCCATGATCCAAATTGGATACTAAAACACTCTCTAAGTTTTCATGAACTCTGTAAAATTCATGCAAAAGTTTCGAAGCCTTACAAAGATCGAGCTTATCAGAAATATCCTCGAAATGGTTGCAATTTGTGATCAACACGTCAACGAGGACCCTCGGTCAAGCGCGCAGACTGTCAGCCCATGGTAATGCGCACTGTCACGAATTGGCAAAATGGGAGGTCTTTTTGAGAAACGGGGGTGGTTTCTGATATGCGATTAGCGACAAGTCACTAATTGCATATCGTCGGGCAAACCCCTCAAAGAAGGAAAATTCCAGAGCGACTCGGACCCAAAAAGTTATAAAACATAATGGATATCGCACTGATTCCATTAGAGGCAGGGTCCCACAAAACTGGCAGGATATCGGAAGGGCTTCGAGGCAGTAAGCGGTTTCAACCAAGTCCTACCCGATGCCACACAGTGAGTGACACGAGTCCAGTGGAAGAGAGAGAAAACTGCTCACATCGGATGGGTAAACATCGTGTTACTTACCCGCCCAATATGAACGATGACCATAGGATCTAGAGGCTCCAGATCGACGGCTAAGACGCAATATGATGGGTGACCAGATTCAACGGGGTAAACAGGAAAAGTTGTATAAGATTTGAAGTCTGACGTGGACGATGCGTTGGCAGAAGATCATGTTCATGGGAATTCTTGGAGTTAACGGTAAAAGCGGTCATTCGAAAATGTCCAAGAGAACTGAGACTCAGTTCGTTATGAAACAGGTGGCCACCTCCCTATGAGGCATTATACGGTAATGATGATATAGAACAGAGGAATTCAAACAGACAGAGGCAGGGGAACCAGAAAGTCAGGAAGCGGAAACGAATCGTTAGAAAGCATATTGGCTGACAAAGAAAGAAGGGGTTAGTTAGCAAGTAATCTAGAAGCAGAAAGCTGAGAGCAGAGAACAGAAAGAAGAAATTGAGGTGACCTGTAGAAGAAGAAAGGCAGTATCGAGATAGAAATAGAGAGAGCAGAGAGTTTGTGTACTCCAGAGAAGGCTTGAGAGGTTCAATCAAACTCCTATGTATATTCCTATCATGTATGAGTCTAAGATTGGGCTCATACTATTGTGACCAATAGAGGTCGAGTTTCAGTAAGGAGTGTCTGTGTACTCCAGAGACTTGGGGGGATCCAAGTACAGTCCTACTGATTTTTGTCTGCTGTGTGAGACTCAAACTGAGCTCACTATTGTAAAAACTCCACTTTGAAAACATAATAGAGAGGCCACCATTGAAGGTTGGACCAAGAGACATAGCCCAGGAATATTAGGTGAACTCCTTATTAAACTTGTTGTGTTTATACGTTTTTCCTGTTGTGTTTTCTCTAATTGCTTTAGTGTCTGTGTATTTCGCAATCTTATTGATCCGTTTCATAAAATAACATAGGCACATCCATGCACATTAGTCTGTAATGCCTTATTGTTTATCTTCGATCAATTCCAGATCACTGAAGTGGTCGCGTTGGCTCAGGCTGTGGACTATTTCCGTCTTTGAGGGTTTTAACCACGTCAAGAATACTGGTGTATTGATCTGTGATCTGTTTGTGAGCGGTGTCCTTTGGTGTTCTATCTGATGAACTTACCCTATAAATTCCTACATGGCATCAGAGCTATTTGAGGGCTGCATCCGTTGGTGATCCAAATATGAAGCCGGTAGAACTGCATCCGATTTTCATTTCCTAGATCCACTGTTACTGATTGCTTTCAAGCTAGAGGACTCCTCTATTGTGTTAGGAGCATCTGTTCCAGTGAGGAACCCATTTCGTTTGACACGGAAAGGTTTTCGGTAGCCCTAGCTATGTCATTTTTAAGATTTGGAGGTATACAATGTTTATTTGCAGTTTTTAGTTATTTTCTCTCTGTTTATTTCGGTTTATTTAGCTCTCTGTTTTTTTATTACTAGATCTATACCTTTCATTTTTGCGTATGCTCTTTGCCCTGTGACTCTGTACGATTTGGGAAAATTAGAAACAAAAAGGAAGATTTTTTTCTCATGCATATGCTCTTTTTCACCGCGCCTTATTGTGATCTCAGAAAATTAGAAACATTGAGAAAATTGTTAATTTCCGGGTAAAGATAACTTCAAACCATAAGGTTTGTTTTTTTTTTTTTTTTGTATGTCCATTTTGGGTTTTGTGGTTTTTGTTTTTTAGGAAAAAAAAGAGCTTTCTCAAGTAAGCACGCACCCTAAAGCTTCAGTGACTAAAAAAAAAAACTCCCCCTTCCTCTTTTCCAAAAATTAATAACCTTTTAAACTAGCTCACTTGGTCCAAAGTTACTTTATGAGAATATAGGTCTTAAGTTCAAATATTTATTTTTGTTGAGCTAATTAGATTAATTTTGGAAAGGGGGCAGATTTTTTTTTTTTTTAAATATAACATTATCATTCATTTCCACACATTCCAGCACTTCATCGGCATCTTCATCAACTTTTCTTCAAAAAGCCATAACTTCTTCATCCGAACGTTGTTTTCAGAGCCGTTTTTTTTGAATCAGCCTAATTTTTCGAGATATTTCCATTGGAACACTTAGTTTGAACATCTATAGCTTCAATTTATGTTAAAATGGAAAGTCCATGCCAAGTTATTCTTTACAACACCAACTACTTCCAATGGTGGTCCTACATTGTGGATTTACTTAGAAGTAAAGGTCTTTACAGAATAGCCTCAGACCAAGAAACCAAACTGAAAGATGAAGATAAGGTAATCAAATGTGAAAATAGGAAGGATCAAGCACGTGGCTTGATAGGGATGTCTATTTCTTCATACCTTAGATTCCATATCATAGAACTTGATACTCCTAATGAAGCAATGAAATATATCACTAAAGGTTTTGGAATTAAAAATGAACTTAGAGCCCATCAACTCGAAAGTGAGTTGCTTACATTGGACCGCAATAATTTTTCTTCCATTGAAGATTTTTTGTCCAAGTTCAAGACCCTTAGACTTCTCTTGGAAGGTGTTAAGGTTAAGAAACAATATGGTAACCTTATCTATTCCATTCTTACTATGTTGGGACCAGCTACTCTATGTTCGTTTCCACCTTCAATTCTATAAGAGAAGCCTTCATTTCTCAAGGACAAGACTACAAGTCCCCTTCCTTTGATGACTTTTGTGATTCTTTAATAAGAGAACAAGAAAAACTCTTACACCTTGATCTTCTTAATCTTGTAAACTCTTCTAAGAAAGCCTTAGCCACCCAACAACAACCAAATTCAAAGAATCCTAAGAAGCCGTATCCTAAAAAGAATGGTCCTAAACCAAACAAAGGTCCTAAGTAATTTCAGTCTCAAAAGGAAAAATCATTTCAACAAAATGATAAGGCAAATAAAAACAAAGGGAAGAAGACTGATAGACATTGCCACTTTTGTAAT
>APFE030587002.1:256637-276804 GCA_000404065.3 Pinus taeda
ATTAGAAGAGATGTAAAGTTTGCTGAAAATATATTGGCCTACGAGCCTAGTTCGGCAGATGTGCCACCTCTCTCTATCCCTTCTACTTCTGAAAATATTTCTTCTTCAGATGATGACAACGAGGATGACAATCCTCCCCCACCTTCTCAGGGTCCTCCTTCAGCTCCTCAGCTTCCAAAATGGGTCCGTGCTGCTCGGGATGCAACAGGTGCTCTTACCGATGATCCTACAGATCAACGACGTACACGTTCTCAGTTCGATAGAGCCTCTTCTTTACTGGCTCAAGCTTCAGCTAATTATGATCCTGACACTGTTGCAGAAGATTCAGGCCATCCAGATTGGGACGCAGCTATGAATGAAGAATATCGTTTATTATTGGCAAATGATACATGGGATCTTGTTCCCCTTCCAAAGGGACAAAAACTTGTTAGATTTACAGAACCAAGTATGGACCAGATGGAAAAGTTGATAAACATAAATCTCATCTTGTTGCTAAGGGTTTTTCACACGTTGAAGGCATTGAATATACTGAAACCTTCTCCCTTGTTTCCAAAATGAAATCTATCCACCTTGTTCTTTCCCTTGCTACCTCTTTCAAATGGGAAGTCCATAAGATGGATGTTAAATCTGCCTTCTTGCATGGGGACTTGCATGAAGAAATCTATATGGAACAATCTACTAGCTTTATACAAACAGACTCTAGCCTTGTATGTCGGCTTAAGAAATCCCTTTATGGTCTCAAGCAAGCCCCTAGGGCTTGGTATGCCAAAATGGATAGCTTTCTTTTAGAAATTGGATTTTCTAGGTGTCATTCTGACAATACTGTCTACACTAAGAAAGTGGGCAAGTCTCTTATCATTCTTGTTCTTTATGTTGATGATCTTATCCTTGCTGGTAGTGATCCCAACCTTATAAACCATGTGTAGTCTAGCCTTAAAAAGAAGTTTGAAATGACAGACTTAGGACACTTGCATTATTTTCTTGGTCTTGAAGTATTGCAATCCAAGGAAGGTATTTCCCTTTCCCAGTCCAAGTATGCATGTGATCTTCTACGCCATTTTCACATGGAAGACTGTAAGCCGACCCCTTCTCCCTTTTAGCTTGGAGCCAAACTTTCAGTCACTTGTACTTCCCCTGAAGTTGATGCTACCTTATACCATCAACTTGTATGAAAACTTTTGTATCTGACCCATACTCATCCTGACCTTTCCTTTGCTGTTGGCCTTATTGCTCGGTTTATGCAAAACCCACATGAAAGTCATTGGAAAGCAACTAAAAGAATACTTCATTATGTTTGAGGTACATTTTAGTTTGGGATTCATTATAGTGCAAAAGGATCTCCTCTATCAATCCCTAATTTGAGTAAGTGACACACTTTTAAAGCCTTATTTGTAATGTAACCCCTTTTAGAGGGAATTTTGAATATTGTGTTGTAAAATACCCCCATTAAGCATTCTGCGGGTGATGTATTCACATAAAACTACTCATGGTTTGAGCCAAAACTATGTAGTTCATTGTAGTAGTGAGGAAATCCATTCTATATCATAAGGGAGTCTCCTAGTTTGTAAATTAATCGACAATAGTGAAGAGTTTGTTTGAAACACTTTGACCACAACTTTTATTTTTTGGTTATAATTATTGTTTCAAGTGTTATAATAAGGCTCTTATATTTTTTGTTGGAGAAGAAAGTTGCAACAATGGTTGAAGAAGGGAATCTCGCTCGACATATTGACATTCAATATGAGGTCACCATTACTTTCTCCTTTGACTACCAAATGAACGATTGTACTGCATTGAGGTCGAATGTCGAGGGGCTCTTACCTATTGACATAATTTCTCTTTGAGAACACCATATTTCACCTGGGTGTGACCCTAATAAAGACCACCTCCTTAGCTTGATCCTAATAATTGTTGCCACCCTAGGTAGTGAGTGAAGTATAATCTTTTAAATGTCGTCAACACTACGCTATCTTAAAATCTAATACCACTCTAATCCAACTAATGTGACCCCATAACCCTCAAGGATATGGTATTTTCTATCTCCAACAAAACGAAAAAAAAATAAATTTAAATATTAAAAAAATCAAATATCTTTACTTCAAATCTCCCATTTTTCTTTTCTTTTGGATTTACCATGATATGGAGTTAATACTTATCATCATTTGGTCACCCTTTAAGTCTTGTGTTCATGGCTAATCATATTAGGACTTAGGTTTGTTTCATTGTACTATTCCTATTTATTTTGCATATTGATTAAAGGTTGGCATAGTTTAAAGTTGAGCATATATTTTCATATACTTGAGTGTAACCCTATTTTCTTTTGATGAAATTATAAGAGCTTCTTTAAAGTCCCATTTTTGCCAATAATTGTCCCTTTTCACTTCTTTGAACCAAAATTAAGATATATTTAAATGAGAACAATTCTTAGTTGAATTGTACCACTTTGGAAGCAATAAATCCCCTTGATTCACAACATTAGTGCTCAAAGGATGCAACTTGAAAGATGCATCAAATACTAAGTTCACACCTTCACCTCTGGTAATCCCTCAATCCACCTTCATTCATAAACTTTGCCTTTTAAAATAGAACATGATATTGTATAGTGCAACCATGTTAAGTGTCGAATGGTACATCTCAACATTGCACCCTTCTATCTGCACATTTATAAGATACCTTAGAGCATCTTCCCTTCATCATTTATATCTTCATTTGGTCTAGTCATTGCATTGCAAACCCATACCAAATACCCTGTTGTCTCAAATGTCACAAGTTTGGTCCCTTGTTTTTCTTCTAGGGCTTAAAACCCTAACCTACATGATCTGTAAATCACTCAACATAATCATTAGTTGTGTACCTATTTCACTTTGAGGTTTACCTCTCTAATGTGCACATATCAATCTCTCTCATTTGCAAACCCAATAGCTAGTAACTAGTCCATATTAGAATATCTCTCTTTGAACTATTGTTGCAATAACCATGTTATAATTTTGTTTTAATGGAACTTTTTTATTGTTATTTGGGACCTTTTTGTATTGATTCCAACCCCCATATTCCCTTATTACAACTAATTTTTATTTTGGTATTTTTCCTAGTGATTGAATGTGAAACTTGAAGTTTGATTATGGAAAATTTTCTCACAACAAACTCTTTCAACATTCAATCATTAGTAGGCTAACTCTAGATATTGTTGTTATAAAAAATATGACATTCATCCTCTCTCTCTTTAACCCTGCAACATGAGACTAATGTAGTGTGAACCACAAAGGGCATATGTTTGTTTTGCAACTAAGGTGTGATCATTCTTTGCGTTATTACTAGCCCCTCTTAGGATTGACATTTTCCATTTGAATGAAACTCCAAGTATCACCAATTATCAAACTCCAATATTGTTCATTTCCACTCATTGGAATTGTTGGTGTCATTAGAACTCTTTGCTTGAGACTCATCGTTATTATCATCCAACATCTCCCTCACACAAGCTTTAATCATATTTATAATGGGTTTGTTTGGTTCTAGCTCAGGCTTCACATAATCATATCTGAAGGATACATACTCTTTGAAATGCATGGTTATTCATTTCACTCTTTTTAATGATAGAATAGATTGCTACTTGAATAATTTACTAATGTTTTTATCATCACATCAATTTGTATCAAGGTTTGATTCTAATCATTATTTAATGCATTTATTGTTGTCACCATAATTGCAACATATAACAATCTATAGTTTTGATCACTATGCACCATTTAATAACCTAAACATTTATTTATGCCATATATTATCTTTCCATAAGTAAATTTGAGTTCCAAGATATAACTAAGCTCCAATCACATTTGTGGTGTAGGCTAAGTGAGCTAGTGTCACATCATAACAAGAATTATAGTATATTCACCTGCTCTTAGTGCCATTGCCTTGGGGAGTATGTGAGATACCTTATTGTCTATTGAACTAGGTAATTTTTTTCCATTGTACCCCCAAAGAAACCCTGACCTAGTTTGACTATTTAGTGACTCCCCCCTTAGGTCTAGGGTGGGTCTAGGAAACCCTCCTACTATCTAGAAGTAAGAGGTAAGACCATCAAAGTGACAATGGATGACTAGCCTTATAGTTTCCTCTAGGCTCTAGCTAATAACGCTAGAATTTCCCTTCACTAATAATTTGAGAGACAACATTTTGGTGTCATTGGTGGGGAGAAAGCCTTCTTCCCATGTATATTTTTCCTTTTGATGAGCTTGACAAGTTCATTTTTCAACTCCACTAACTAAGCCCATGCCTAAGAGGTGTTCCATAAAGAGATCTTCCTAAGGAACTCTTATGTTGATTTAGGAGCCTAAAAAACTCATCCACCAAAATATGAAGTAAATTAAGAAGATTACATAGTTATACAAAATATGCATGAACAAAATTATGTTAGGAAGGAATCATTTTGCAATTTTGAAAATTATGCATAATTCTTCTCATCACACTAGTGTTATTAATATCACCTCATCAACATTATTTTCCTATTTGTTTCTAAAGAACACTAACATACTAACCCATCTTCTGAACCCTCAAATATATTCCCCTCTAAATCAATTTACTAGTACCATACTTGTTGGAGATCTAGTTGATGAGATGGCTAGGCTAGGAAATCGACTAATGTAGATTATCCATTAATATCAAAGACAAATTCACTTAATAATTGAGTTGATCAAACTTCATGTTGGGTTGAAAAAATAAATATATCAATTGGCTATGAAGATAAGCTGATTGACCATCTGAGTTGTTAGACCAATTAAAAGTTTTGCAAGTCGTCGGGACTCCTTCAAGAATAACATGTCAGATTATGTATTCGAAACCCTAAATATTTCAAGCCCAATTCCAACCTATGTAACATTGTATATTATAAGAAGCAACAAAATTTTAAAGTCCCATTATATTTCCAAGTCCCAACACAAATGGCGACTATATATATGTATATAAATGCAAGGAGGAGGATTCCATTATAATATAAAGGAAAATCAAGACTCAAACTTTACCTTAGCTTAGGCACTAGTGTAGAAGGCTCATACAATCACAGGCATGTCCACCACTTTTAACACTACACCTGTCCTTTCTTGTTCTTTGCAAACATTGGAAATCATCTGGTGGCTCGGTGTTGAGACGGAAAAAATTCAAAACAAATGATAGACAAATGTCCGTCCCTCCTTCCATTTGGTTCTCTCCACTTAAGTCTCACTTAACAGCTCCATTGGTCCCTCTTCGATTCATAATGAAACCTTTCATGTGAATGGACGGACTAAAGTCTGTCCCACTCTTCGTCTGTCAACCTCACTTAACATTGGCCCTTCATTCTTCCACCCATCCAAATAGATTTGAGGAAAAAAATTAAACAACACTTGATGGAATTTAATGTCGCACTTAACAGATCTCGATCTTCCTATAAAAACTAAGTTTCGCACCTTAGTGAATACTCTTAGTCTCTTTCCAAAGGCAGAAAAAGGAAATTTAAGGTTTTGTGACATGACGTTTTTGTCGATTTCAAAGCAAGAAACAAGTTTTTGTTGTCCCATTGAAATCAAATCAATTTCATGCATTTAAAAGGCCATGTGATGGGAAATTTTGAATAATTCACAGAGAAACAAGAAATTGCATGGGGATTTATGAAAGTTTGTATAGACATAGGCTACAATGCGGTCAATTTCACACACCAAAAATCCAACTTTATTAGTACTCAAATCTTTGAGAAACACATTCAAGGCTTCTTCCAGATCCTTGAGAATAAGATTAGATGAGCCATTTTTGGTTTAAAATCAAGCTTCGAGCCTTTCCTCTAACAAATTAACAAAAAATCTAATAATAAATATTACATGAAAAATTAAAGTAATTTCTCCTAACACAATGCAAATATCAAGGAACCAACTCCTCCCATAAATTATTTTGGTCTTCTATAGGTCAAAATAGAATTAGACTGATACTCCTACTATTATATGGAATCTACCACTACGAACAAAAGTTTCTTCCCTAGGCCTGGTGGTCTGACCTAGAACAACAGAAAGAAAAGGGCACAATGTCTTCCTTAAAGTAATTGAGTGATGGGATGAGGCCTACCTGGAATCTGTCGCAAGCTTCACTCCTTCCTCAGATTGTATGCTCCAATCCTAGCTCTGATTTCTATAATTAGAACCTGCACAGTCAAACAAGACAAGACAGAGATCTATGGAATAAATGTAGAATAATCCAATCACTTCATTTAATAGATAAACATGGTATTGAAATACATGAAATCATAACTTAATATATAGGAAAAACATCTATTCTTTGTATTAATAGAAATGGAGAGAGTTACAACCAAAAATAGAAGTTGATCTTGTAGAAGAGATCCCCAAAGTTGACTTGTCCTTTATTTTCCACAAAGTATGCATCTATGTCACCCTAATGCATGGAATAATGACTCTCAAAGCAAAAATAAGAGGGTAGATTCAATCTCCAAAATCCAATTCCTTGACCATGGATGGCTGTAAATATAAAGATGTGAGAGGTAGTTCATGAATTCTTATCCATTTACCAATCTAGGCTCGATATCCAAAATTGATGGAAGAATGTGATCAAGGGATAAAATGGTGATTTCTCCAAGGTGGAATTAGATAGGATTCAAATGTTTATCCAAGGTAAATGGTTGAAATAACCTCAGGAAGATTTTGGAAGAGGAAGCTTTAGGATCATTTTTAATTTTCCCAAATTTCTAGAATCAAATCACCCCTAAGACTGAGCAACCTATTGGTGATCAGCGTAGGTATAGGGAGGGTCAACCTGGTAGTCAACACTGGTCCCTAAAGGGACAGGGTACAATGGGCCTTAAAATCTTGGGAATTTAATAATTAAGAGAAAAAACTCAGGGATTCAACAGAGTCATGCTTAGGTCTTTGTGTAGGGATGATGACAATATGTTGAAGGATGTGAATTGATCTCGTTTGAAGGCATATTGACTAGATCTGACAAAATGGCATATAACAGATTGCCCCTAAAGTGCAAAGTCATAAATCTGAACTAATGATTGAAGTGCTTTACCTTGTGACAAGTCAGGATCAAGATCAACTGGCAAGACCATCATATTTTACAATATTTTTACATCATGATATCTTTTCTAAGGGAGGCATACCCATACTCAACACATAAGCTAGCATTAATGTAAAATGACTCACATGAGTGTTGTGTTCAAGAGTGACTCACTGCCATTAACAAGTGGAGTATTCCATTTTCCTAATTTCCCCAACCATTACTGGTTAGTACCTCTTTATTTTTGACAAGCTTAAGGAGGATAGCATATGCTTGATTTTTAAGTTCATCCTTCAGATGAATCCCTTTGAGTATATTTAACGCACCTAGAGGAGTGGTTCGACCTTGTCATGATCGACGAGTCCATTGACGTTTAATGTTTAACAAGTCTAGCGAAGGGGAAATCACAACATATTTTTCATGTTTAGAGAGTTTGAAAAAGAGGCGAAAAAGAAAAATCCAAAGGTTCCTTTTTGTAGATAGTCTCTTGAGTCCAAAAAGGCATAAAATGATACTCAAAAGAACCTCTTAGCCATGTTCAACTAAGGTATTCCTTTTTCGTAAGTAGTCTATCTCAGCCCTAAAAAGGGTTAAACTTATGTTGAGTAGTCATATTTAATTTACTTTAACGAGTTCGAAAATACAAGTGATTGATAGTCTTTTCATATTTTGGGAGTCTGAAAAGCGTTGAAAAAGGAATCTAGGGAGGTTCCTTTTTTGTAATTTTATAGGCCCTGAAAAAGTGATAAAAGTTTACTATTGGTCAAAATGATCTTATTTCCGCAAAACACGACGAAATATATTAAACAACTGTCGACCTACTCAAAACACCATCAAATAGAGTAAAAATACCCATTTCATGATAAAATTGAACTGTAACTAGGTCAAAACATTACATGCGAATAAAATAATGAATAAATGACCATAAATATCTAAAATGAAAATACATTTTTACCATTTGACTTTGGAGCTCTGAAATATTTTTACCCTCTTCTGTCGTTGATTGTGGTCAATCCGGAGGATCATTTCAGGCACCGTCACTTCTAGGTAGGAGCTAAGACCTTTCTCTTTTTTTTTTCATGGTGGCATTTTGTAGTTTCATGCACATTTTTTATGTTTTTGGAGGTCCTAGGGCATAAATATTGTGCTCCTAGATCAGCGCACTCCCAGAAGGTCAAAATATGCATTGATCCTGGAGACTTAACACTGAAGGGGGTGATGCAACACACTATCCTCCCTTAGGGGGTGCGTTGGTCACAAAACCTAAATTCATCTAACTAATTTCTCTCAAGATTTATCAAGTTTTTGGCATGAAATTAAGCCTAATGATTCTCTTTGTGATGTTCCAGGACTTCATTGCTACAAAATGTCTTTGATATGGTGGGAAAGATAACGTGAAGAACAAGATATGAATGCATCAAATGATCCTGCTACCATCTAGGCACTAAGAAATTGTGAATTGCTAAAATTCTTTTGGCTTCCTGGAATGAGGCAACATATGGAATTACTTGAATATATTATTTGTGCATGGGATGTTCAAGCACAAAAATTCAGACTAGGTGCACATCTTCTCTAGATAAAGGTAGAAGACATGTATTTCTTGACAGGTTTATCTAGACAAGGTGCCCCCATCTCTTTCACAGGCACAGAAAGGGGAGGAGAAAAAAAAGTTAAGGATTATGTCACCACTCATTATAGACCTCGAACCCAGTCCGACCAACGATGGGAAAATCAAGATAAAAGATGTGACCCAATTACCTCTAGGAATGATCCTATTCATTATGGCCGGATTGGCAGGTAGCTCTACATTACATGTGGTCAATAGGTCATACATGCAGTATGATCTAGAATGTATAGAGCCAACCATCTTCAACTAGAGCGAGGGAGTGTTGGTCAAAATGAAAGAACAATTGGTTAAAGCAAAAGATGGGAGACTAAAGAACTTTGGCTATGGAGAAATCTTGGTCTCCTTTTCTCTAGAGAGGATTCAATTACTATGAACTCAACATATCTCACTCGAGCCCATTGATGCAAGAGTTCCACGGATGAGGATGTGGATAAATCTCATGGCTCACCATGTAGGGCCATCGTCCATGAGCTTCACATCGATTTTATTTAGATGGATGCGCATGCAATTTATCATGGTGGATGAATATCTATACACAAGAGTGGATTTCTGCATATATTGATAGCTTGAGCTTCCTGAGGGAGAGAAATGGGGTGTTATAGGTAAGGTATTTTGACCACTTTTTGATTATAATTTTTACATTTTTTTTCTGTTTTTTTGTTTTTTGATGTTTCTAAGACTAAACCATCAATTTGTATATGCATATATTGGACCTGTTCGACCTACGGGTATGCCATATCTCCAATGAGTAGGAGACTCGTAGTTGACACCAACACTAGTATAGGTTGCTGTAGTAGGACAGGAAGTACTACGAGATCTCAACATAGCAAAGACCCTCATAGAGGTATAGTGTCATATGTGGGGGTTGAAGCATGGCATATATGAAACCATGGTCGAACAACTTCCGATGCAATTACAATGATGTACTATTGGAGTGAGAGGGCGTATCAGCTAGCTACTACGAAAGATAGCTTGTGCAATGGCATGTTATCATAAGCATTATGATTAGACTACTAGGATGCATATTGCCATATTTGCATGTATATTTTTGGATATGATAGGTTGTGTGGCCATATGTGTCTTAGGCACAAATTTTATAAAACCAAACATTATATATATCTATCTATATTTAGTGTTACCTATGTTTCTATTATCACTTTCAATTGATGTGATGTGTATTGAAATTATTTACATGTGTCCCAAATGTATATTTAAAACATGATTAGCCAATGAATCTATCACTATATTTAGATTTCTAGAAATGTATTGATATTGGATGTAATCAAAGTGTCTTTCTACAAGGCGAACCCTTAAGAACATGTGAAGCATAATTGGACTTCTAACTGAGTAGACATTAGTCAACTGTAGTACTAAAAGCTATCTGTACAATCTGATCACTATATGATGGATACCATGTGAAATAACATCAGATAGTGTTTCGATCACTACGCTATACTTAACGATGTTATTGGTAGAGTGACCAAGACATATACCTTGTAGACTCACTAAATCGCCATCTGGAGAGAATATGGCCCACACTACAGAAGATAGGTTCCAAGTATTATGACTAGCACTATTACCATAACCAACAAATGGTTCCAAGGATGTTGACATTTGAAAACCAAATACAAATGATATTAACAGAAAGTGAAGGAAATTATGAAGTGACACACCGCAAACACACTCAACACACCTATATACAACATGTACACAATGTACTACGCAAAATAAAGCATAGTATTATTTAATGTATAGCCCATTTCTAGACCGTACCAGTGGAACCCCAATAAAATATACTAGCTCATAGGCCCCTTTTGCAAGAACACGTTTGACAATATATGGACCTATCCACATTGGCTCAAACTTTCCTGAACCTAAATTATCAGACTCTTGATCATAAAGTAGAACAAGGTCTCCTTATGAGAAGATGTAAGGCTTGACACTCTTGTCCTACTATGCCTTGATACGTCTCTTATGAGATTCATTATCTAAAACGAAATCACGCCATGTCTCATCCAAGCGCACAAGATGTAAAAAACATTCCTTTTCTGCAGAAGTGGCAGGAAGAAGTTCTATAGCTAGTTTCAATGACAAAATATCACATTTTATCGGAAGGATAAATTCCAAACCATAAACCAACTAAAATAGTCGAAATCCCATAGTAGTCCTAACGAAGGTTCATTATGCCCACAAGGAAGCAAAAAGAAGCAAATTCTAGTCCAATTTATGGACCCATATCATATGTTGAAGCATAGTTTTAAGAACCTTATTAATAGACTCAACTTGTCCATTCACCTGTGGATAGTAGGGATTAGAACTTTCATTGGAAAGACCCAACTTGGTAGTTATTTTGGTCATCATGTGATTCCAGAAATGCTTTCCGTGATCTGAAACTATGGATTACACCACACCAAACCATGCAATACCATGGTTGAAAAATAAATATGCAATTTTTTTGTCGGTATTGTTAAATGTAGGAATCGTCTCGACCCATTTGGTAAAGTAATCAACTACTACAATGATATAGCATGAATCCCGCCCGAGTGAGGGTTAGATGTCATGATATCAATACCCCATTTCATCAAAGAACCTACAATGATAACATGATGCGTAAGTGTGGGCAGAGCATGAATCTTACGGTAAAAATATGGCATGAATGACACTTTTAGACATCGAGAATACAATCACAAAAAATGGTAGGCCAAAAGTAACCAACACACAGTCTCTTCTGTGTAGTAACATCACCCTATAAATGACCGTGACATGTCCCCAAGTGGAATTCATTAATGAATTTATCGAGCTCTTCATGGATGAGGCCCCTTCAAAAATCTGTATTGATACGACGAAAATATAGTGTGTGTCCAATGATTATATAATATTTGGCTTGATATCAAATACGTCACTGCTCATAGCGAGAGGTATTAGACCAGAAAGTATGGGTCTAGAGATACACAAGAATGTATCCATACCAAGGGTTAGATGACAAAATTAGAAACAACAACTCGTCTGGGATTTAATTTTTAGACGTGGATTTAGAACCACAAGTGGGAAGGTCGCAGAACAGCTCAGCGAAAAATAAGGATTTCTTTGACTTGGATTTGATGAATTCCAGGTCAAACTCTCGCAGGATGAAAATCCATTTGGAGTACTTCCCTCCCAGCAATTGACGTGATAAAATGTATGTCATAGGGTTGCAATATGAAATGATCATATTTTTCCAGAGCAATATATAATGGCATAATCTTTGGACAACTTGAACAACTGCCAAAGCTAACTTCTTAACGTGAGGGTACTTGATTTCGGTATCACTAAGATTCTGAATCAAGTGGTAAATAGGATGTTTAGTCCCTACATCGTCATCTTGGACCAATAACATGGCGATGGTAGTAACTGCAATGACGAGATACAAGAAATAATCATGTTGGTAATTCAGGGGATATAACAGAGATGCCCGAATCAGTACATGTTTCAATGCATCAAATGCCATTTGAGCAACATCGTCCTAATGGAAGGGAATCACTTTCTTTAATAGGCGAGTGAATCCTTTGGTCAACTCAACGTAGTTAAGGACAAACCTCCTCAAAAAGTTAGCCTTCCTGTGGAGTTGTTGGAGATGAAGGAGGGAAGAAGGCACAAGAAGATCTACAATTACCTGAACTTTCAAAGAATTGATATGAATTTTGTGTTTTGAAACCACAAAATCAAGAATTTGGCCATAGCTAACTAAAAAAATAAATTTGTAAGGATTTAATCGAATATTGTAATGCATACATCGTAAGAAAATGGCTCTAAGATGCATCGAGTGATCAACTAAATGTTTCGAGTGATCAGGGAGATCATCCATATAAGGTTAAACAATGTGTTTGATATGATGGAAGGCATAATTCATTTCCCTCTAAAATGTAGCCCCAACATTCTTCAACTTGAAAGGGAGTTTTTCGTATGAAAACATTCCTCAGGGACAAATAAATCCAGTTTTAGGTTGATCCATTGGGAGAATGTTGATCTGGTTATAGCTAGAAAATCCAACCAGGAATGAATAGATTTCATAGGAAACACAATCATCAAATATCTGGTTGATGAATGGGGTGGGAAATTATCCTTCAGATAAGCATGATTTATGTCCCGATAATCAACACACACATGAATTGTTCCCTGTTTCTTCATGGCAAGAACAATATTTGACACCTAATCAATAAAAGGAACTGTATAGATGAAACTGACATGTAGAAGTTTTTCAACCTCAGATTTAATCATGACAACCTTCTTGGGATGGACCAAATGGAGGCATTATCGTACTGGTTTAGCAACGAGATACATTTTTATTTCGTGAACCACAATGTGTGGATCAATCCCTAGAATTTTTTGGTAAGACCAGGAAAAGACATCTCAAAACTCTTGAAATATAGATTTATAAGTATTAATCTCATCTAGAGAGAAAGATGCACCAATATTTAAATTATTGACTATTCCAGGCTTATTCGAGATATCGAGAGGGATGGTATCTTCAATATTCAATAGGTTCTTCTCTGAATCGAGTTCATAAATGGAAACATAATTTGTAGAGAGATCAACGATATTGGGTTGATAAAGGTCATAAGGATTATCCTTGATGGGATCTAAGAAGGAGTAATGATGGTGATGATCATCCCACGGTGCATCGTCTCGTGTCATGATCACCATGATGCTCTCATTAGTAGGGAATTAATGAGAGAAAGGATCAGATGACGTGCTATAATCCAATGAGCGATTGACCAAATTGATCGAAGAGACTAAATCAGAATGAGGCACACAAGTTGAATGAAGGGCTTCATAATAAAATTCGATGGGGCTAAGAGGAATATGGTCACCAAAAATATTTATGTTAGTTTCATTTGGTACTATCCACGGATTAGTTGGAATAGTAGAAGAGGATATCATATTGATATGGGAAACTGAAGAGGAGGTGTAGAGAAGTGAAGGAGGAGGAAGCAAAAAGGTTTCCATAAGTGAGGAATCCTTAAGCAACCCGAGTCTAACGTGCTGGTATGGGTGTAGAGTTTCCCCTATGAGAGGGACACTTCGAGTCATAGGATAATTGGAGGCAAAAAATGTAAGTTGATTTATGGATACTATGCCACCTTTATGAGTAAAGGCAATCATCCAGAAATAAGTCGAAATGACAATAACCATGGCATAAACCCAGGTGTGAACTAATAGAATATTATAATCAAGTGGTCCGTTAATAACTTCGACTTCTATGGATATAGATTTACCTCCCAATTCTACTTGTAAGGAATTCAAAATACCACAAGGTTTATACGTTCTTCCGTCAAAAGCTTTCAAGGTGGTCGGCGATTGACTCAATTCAGGAGAACCAATGGTCTTCCAACAAGACAAGGACATGATGTAGGTTGAGGCTCCCTCATCCATAATAGAACAATGAATGTTCTTATTTTGGATGATAACTTGGATCATAAATGATAATTGAGTTAGAAGTCTAGGTGTATAGTTCTTATGATTAAAAACAACTAGGTTGGAATCTGAAGGATCGATGCACCCAATTGCCAAAAGAAAAGCATTTTTTTGGGCAAGGAAGTTTTGCAACACCTCGAGAGTATCCATAGCTAATGGAAATTGAGCCAAGTCCTTAAGTACGTTGTAATTTTGAGCAGCTCTCACGCGAGGGTTGAAAGCAGACTTATGAATAACACCCTTTGGAGGCTTAATAATCAATTCTGTAGGAATCATAAGAGGGAAAGGATATGGTGGACATGCAACCGAACTGGTAGGTTGATCAGTAGCCTGAACATTCAGGGGATTCACATTACCATAGTATTTATTATGGGTAGCCACCATAACATCAATTTTTGATTTAGCGGAAGAAAGCATCAAAACCAAGTTAGAGGAAGTAGGGTCCCGAGCAACCAAATGAGTCTCCCGATTTGGAAACAGATTTCTCAACACGATAGGTAAAGTAGAAGACTTCCAAAATTGGTTCACTTCTTCTCGGTGGGAACAATCATGAGTGAAGTTTTCCTCATTACAAATTAGGCATGGGTAATGGGGTTTCCATTTCTCTTCAGAAGATTGATTGTTTTGTTTATCTTGTAGAAAATAATATTTCTTCTTCTTACCTTTGCCTTTCTTCTTACTTCCTAGTTGTTGTTGAGATTTTCGTTTATTAGAATGAAAGACATTGATCTCAGAAGTAGAAGTTGTAGGAGGATTGGATGGAGAGCTTTGGGCAGTTGTGGTAAGAGAAACATTAGATGTCTTACTCACCGGATGTGAATTGGTAGAACCAATCATGCCATCAACATTATGAGATTGCTCACCAGGAGCTTGAGGAACAATGTTCAAATGTCGTGGAGCATTTGGTATCTTATCATAAAGCGCGCCAGATTAGGTATAAATGAAATATAGGTACTGGGCACGAGCGATTAATTACTCTTCAGTTACAACCCCACCTTTAGCTACATGTTCTATTATAGGAGACAACAGAGACTTACTAAACCATTCCTCTAAAAATTGATTCAAAATATATGTCTTAACCAACTGATGAAGATGTCTTCACTCATGAATATGATTAGAGATGTGAGTGGAATAATATTGTTTGAAGTTGGTCAGAAGTTCTGTTCCAGTTTCGTATCTAATGGGTAGTTGGAAATGTGTGAGGAAGGTGGTAGCCAAGGCACTGGAATTGTTAAATGAATCTCTCGATAATTCAATATACCATTTAGATGTCATACTAGTAAGAGTACGTTAGAAAATACGTAATCGAATCAAATCATCATTAAGGGAGTTTGATGAACACCATAGATGATAAGTCATGACATGCGTCAATGGGTCTTCTCCATGATTCCCATTAAATTTTTGGATATCAGAAGGAAATTTCAAAGGAATAATCGGCCACCAAGGCAAATGAGCAATAGGATCATTGGTGAGCCGAATTAAATCGAGAAATTCAAGAGTTGCCACAAATGACAATTGTTTGTTAAAACCTAGTGCATGATAACCTGGATAAGATGGAATAGCTTGATCAATAGGTATCTGCACTCCATGATAGGCAGGATTTTGATAAAGAGGAACTTGGGCACCAAAATAAGGAGGATTCTGATAACCAACATACACATAACCTTGTTTCCTAGTTCTAGGATAACTATGCAAATGATGGAGAGGTTGGGTTTGGACTTGTTGGTCCTGATAAGGAACTTGAGGAATACCCTGATAAGGTTGATACTATTTCCTAGTGGGATTTTGCATCATCCTGACATAAGGTGGATTCGGTGGAGGCTATTCCATACTATGAACAATCTATCCTACCAAAATTTTAAAAACACCTTTTCCAAGAGATTAAGACTATAAGGTACCTTGTAAAGGTTAGGCAAGTGGAACCTGAGGGTACTAGATACCGATGGAATAGATTGATTCATAGTTACAACCTATAAAGGTTGGCTTACATGAATTTGAGCTTATAGAGGTACATATTGATAAGTAGTAATTTGAGATGTAGATGGAAGAAGTCGAGAATCAAAAAATGGATCCACAATCGAACCAACTTATACGGGAAAAGTAGGTTGCCAAACATTAGTATCCATTCTAGGATATGGAGGATTTAGATAAGTCTATGCACCAGTTTTAGGTATACCAACAATAGGTTTCCCCCTTGCCAAAGGAGGAGGGGATGATAGAGGCAATCTCCCCCCTTGCAGAGGGTACCCAACATTAGGAGAGTTAGTATTTTGAAGGTAACCAAGCCCATAACATAAGGGCTAGCCTGTTGTTCAACTGTAGGTGTAGGTGGAGGAGAAGGAACAAAATGTATAGTGCTCATTAACGAAGTGCGAGATGGAATTCTAGAAATAGGTAACAAGGGAGAAGTCCATGGACTAGATGCCGCACTAGAGAAGGTACCAGATAATGATTGATAACTAGGTAGGACAGATGAGACACCATACATATGTGCCTATGGTGATGTTGCAAACTAGCATGAAGAAATGGAAACTTTCAATTTCAATGAGAATTTATCTAAAGGAGGGAAGAGACAAAGAATATACAACAAATAATAATTAAGTGAAATTCCCTAAAATGCAACTATTCCATTTCAAATTTACTCACAAAACCCTATATGTCAATGCAAATAGATTTTTCTTTTTAATTTCCTCTTAATTTTAAAAATGAGAGAAAAGTAAGATGAATGTATAATCACTGATAAAAAAAAACTTTTCAGAATGATGAATGGAACACCAATTCTTTCAAGCACTCAATTACTAAAAAAATTAGTTTGCTAATGACCTAATGACAAGAATAAAGGAAATATAAATTTTTTCTCATAAAAGGAAATCAAAACCACAATAAATCCATATCGATGCTTCTGAGAAACACTAAGACACTGAGGGACACAAGGAAGAGAAACTGGAAGAAGAATGGAAAAAGAGCAAATCAAAACAAGGCAAATTTTGGCATGAAACAGGGTTCAACGCAGGTGCTAAAGGGACATCAGTGCTCTGCAACATAGACACAACAAGGTTTGGGGTGTGTTAGTGTCAGTCTTTCTAGCCTTCCTCCAGTGATCAAATATGCTCTTACAAAGTGATTTTGAAGTGTCAAGGTCAAATTTTGTCATTTCAGTGAGTCTTCAAGCAAAATTTGGTCATTAGGCATTAGGTCTACAGTTTGCTCTCACTCCTTTCAAAGTTTCCCAAATGCCAATCTATGTAACTATTCAGCTGAGTCTATCATCATTCATAGGGTTGTCATTATCATCTCAGTGTCTAATGAGTCATTTTACACCTTGTTCATGCTTCAGTTGCGCCTAGGTAAGGTCATTTCCCTCTCATAGGGTTTTGAAGGCAATTTCGCTTGGACGGTCAAATCATTGGCAAAACTTGTTTCCTGATGTTCATACACCTTCCCCTATCCTTAAAGTACCTTACCAAATGCTTCCCATCACTGAGATTCCCCAAATTTCTCATTTTTCCACAAACCCTAGTTTCTAGCTACAACCTGGCAATTTTCTAGGTTGGGCTTGTGTTTTTCCCTTTTGGACCCCTTCCCCTCACTCAATCTCTGAGATTTCACTTTCCCCTGCTTCCTAACATCCCTCCCCACTCCCAACAATTTCCCAAAGAATTTAGAAGCCCCCTATCCCCTTCATTTCGCTCCATTTCGACAAAATTCCTTGTTTCACACATCGGGTCAAGTCGCACTCAAATGATGTTCCAGAGCAATAAAAGATGAATTTGGGAAAATTGAGAGAGTTTTTTTGTCCACAACATGCCAAATAAGAAAAGCCTCCTTCACTTTTTGCACAGGTGTCATGGTTTGAGAGAAATGTCAAAGAATACCGTTGCCTCAGGAGAATCAAGGGCACCTCTGAAGTGACACAAAGAGATTTCCAATGAGCTATCATGAGCTCAATTTGGGGTTGAGGAAGGCATTCAAAAGTTGACTACAACAACACTCTTCCTTGAGGCAGCCTCATTTGGCACTTTTTGACCAGTCTTGGGAGATTTGACCTTTGACAGGGCAAATGAACTCCAAATTGACAAATTCCAGTTGGGTGGGAAGGTAGACTCAAGGACCTTTCCAACGAGCTATCCAAAACCCAATTCCGACACCGGGAAGGCCTCCAAACGCCTCCTGCAAAAGGGCACGACCCGTCAGAGGCACGCGACCCGTCAGGGCACCTCCAGCAGTGTAAAAATTACACAGGCGCGACCCGTCAGAGGCGCGAGACCCGTTGGGAATTCCTCCACCACATTTCGCCAGTAAGCTGCCAAACAACCCCAGATTGCTTCAATGTTGCAAGTAGGCCTCTCCTCATGAAAATACATTGTTTTCCAAAGTGTGAAAAGCATGTGAATGTGGTTTAAAGCCAATCATTTTGAACTAATGAATCCAATGCATATTTGCTCAAAAATGTCAAAGTGTTGGTTGAACTAGGGTTTGTCTTGTTGTTTTCAAGGTTATTCTTTATACCCCCACTTTTTCCCTACATCCTATTTCCACCTCTCTCATCATTTTATTCATTCTCCCTACCAAAAAATATCAAAAGCCCTAAACCCTACCTCTATCCCTAAAAATCAAGAAACTAAACCTAAACCCTACCTCTCATAAAGCCTTTGCAAATCATATATATGTGATGGGGTATATATCATGATTCCTGCCCTTAACTCCCTATTTCATATGTTTTTCCCAATTTCCCTTCAAAGTCTCCCTTCCCTAACATTTCCCTTGTGTTATTTGTCCCCTTGAAACAACATCTCAAACAGTTGAAACAACATTCAAACAGTCAAAACAATAGGGTATCCCATGGGAGGATTTTATCTCTTGAGAGGCTATGCTTATCCGGCTCAATGCTCATTTAGAGAGGCTGCTGGCTAAGGCCAACCAAGATAAGAAACTACTGAGAAACATGAAGAACCATTATTGGGCGAGAATGCACATGTGCAAGGCAAAAATGTAGATGTTCCAAAGGCAGTTGGCCAAGGCACAAAAAAGGAGAAAGAGGCCCGATCCCCTCCATATCTTGGCCAAGGCTTCCCTCAAGGACTAAGGCACTAAATAGCCTAGCCACAACACAAATCCCAAGAAATTTTGAGCATTTTGGGTAAATTTTGGTTTTTTCAGGCAATTTACAGGTTTTCTCCATTAACAGGTCTCACCCCCTGTGAGACCCTTCATCCCGGCAACTCCATTTTGCAAAAAATCAGCATTTCTGGATTTTTCATGGAAAGTTACACTTGCTCAGCCATTACTAAGAAATTTCACCAAGTTTTGGGCCTCCAGAAAGTCAAAAAACAAGCAAACAATGACTTTCTGCCACATTTTTGACACACAGAAAGAAGTCTTGGGAGATTGTAATTTTGGAGGGGCAAATGGCCACCAAATTTAGAAATTCCACTTGGGTTGGAAAGTAGACATCCAGACCTTTCCAAAAAGCCCACTTTTGTCTCATTTGGACACCTAGAAGTACCTCAAAATCAGCTCCAAAGTAGCGCGACCTGTTCAGGAAGAGGGTGCGACCCATTGGGCAGTTTTCACAAGAATTCATCTACAGCTCAGGAATTCGCCCAGCTTTGACCAGTTTTGACTTGGAATGGGATTTTTCACCCTCTTTGATGTAATTAATGTATTTTCATGTTGACATGACACTTATTTACCTATTCTAGAAGATTCATTCATGAAATAGCAAACATTTAATGAATGAATTGGTTTCTTAGCTTATAGAGGCAAGTTGTTTTCACTGCCTAGATTTTAGTGCTCAGTTTAGAATTGGTTGAAACAGCTCCTAGAAGGATGAGCTCGACCCCTAGAGGCAAATAAAGGTGTTAGATGGCCTATATTATGTATTTTCTTAGTCATTTTCAGAGGTTGGAAGGTTGGACTCTTGAGTGAGAAGCTATCATTGTATTATTTCACTGTATCTCTGCAATTTTTGGCTAAGGAAGACCAGGGTTTTGCAGTCCTCTTTGGGATTCTTGTGGATTCATGTGTTGATGATGTGTTTCTCAATGT
>APFE030587002.1:277112-316714 GCA_000404065.3 Pinus taeda
CTTAACTCCTCACCTGTCATTCCTAATCATCCACCTCAATCAAAGGCATCAATACTATCTCCTACCTTGCCCCAAAGAACCCCCTGCAGAAACTGTGTCCAATCCCTGCACCCAAAATTGCCATCCCCTCAATTTGCCACCAAAAACCCTCAAGACCCCAAATCAACCCTTTTGATCAGTTTACTAGCCTAAAATCAGTGTTACCCTATTGGTCATCTCATCCATTGAATATTTTACTGAGATTGAGCGGAGAGAGCCTTCTCCTACCCCGTAGGGCTAGCTACGAGGCTAAATGGTTTGATGTTGCCTTGAGATTTTCCTTTTTCAGCCTGAGGTGAAATTTCAAGCGCTAACATACTGGCGACCATACTGGGGAGAACAAACTTGTTTTTGGATTGATGTGTTTGTTTCATAAGTCTTAGACGGAGTCTTAAGATACGCCAGGTAGCCTTCGAACACGCTCTTGTTTTACATCAGCGTTAGTAGATAAATGCTGCTTTAGTCGATCTCCGTGAGCTTGTGAAAGTAGCGCTTCATTGGCACTTTTATCCTAGTATAATTGCAAACTATGAACTTTTGGATGATAAGCTGAGAGTTTTCACAGGCTGAAATCATTCACCTGGCGACTCCTTTCATGAAGAATCCAGCAACCTGTGCTTCATGGTGACTCCACTGCAGAGAGATCAGTAGCTTTGAGCTTTTCAAGATGGACCAAATCACAAGAAGATATGCTGCCTTGAGCTGAGATCACATCCATGGTTTTCCAAATAAAATTCCAAAGGTAGATTGGTCAAGGAATTTGCCTACATTTAAAGATGATGGTAAGAAGGATGCTGCTTTACATCTAGTTAGATTTCATATGCATATTCGCAAGTTGAAGGTGGATTTTCCTGAAGATTGCTTGATGAAGATATTCTTGGCCACTCTGGAAGGTAAAGCCCAATCATGGTATGAAAGTTTGCCGCCTGCTTGTATTTACTGTTTAAAGGATTTTCATGCTATGTTCATTGAAAGAGACAAGGACTCTTATCCATCATTAAATTTAGTTCAAGACTGTTGAAAGCATGCTTATAGTTTTATTGAAAGCCTCGAGAAATATTACGAAGATGATAATTTTATAGACGTTGAGATCATGGAGGCTCTGTGCAAAAATCCATTTCAGCAGCATAAAGAAAACTTAGAGAATACTTGTCCAGATGATCAGGACATTTTGCAGCAGAATCAAGATCAACAAGCTGAAGATGGTCATATGGCTGAAAATGATGAAAGGGAGAATGACATTTCAGATCTGCCCACAGAAGAAGACAGCATGCAGATTGTAGAATGTGATAACCAAGCATACCAAGATTCAGATTGTGATGACCAGGAATATCTTGTGCTGAAAACCATCAAGGAGAACTTTGCTGTTGAGATCATCTGGCATGAAGAAAACAGAGTTACAAATCTAAGTGCTCCCATCTCATCAGAACAGAGTCTTCATGAGGAGGTCATTCAGTCTGCTCATGAACAGCAAGGTGAGATCTTTGCTCAAGCAAGTGAAAAAGTTTCTTTGAGTGAATTTGTGGCAGACGATATAAATGATAATATTGTGCTTGATAATATTGAAGAATGTAATAAGGAACTTGATAATTTGGTTGTGATATCATGTGAAGATGACCTACCATATTGTCAGACTACAAAAGATCATAGCATACAGGATTACCTTTCAAATTCTTCATATGTTTCATGTGTTGAAATGTTTTTACAAGAGGAGATCTGCTCATCTATTTGTTCAGAGTTTTTTGAAGCCCATGAGCATACTTTTACCGAAGCACATGATGAAGGCAGATCAGAATTTGAAACAAAGGACACCTTGATGTTTCAGCAGGAGGTGGCAGTGGAAAATCTTCATGTTTTTCACGATCCTCTAGCAAGTTTGTTGCAGCCAGTAGTGAAAATGTTTATTACAGTGTTTTGTTGCAGCTATGGTCAACTGTGTTTTTGGATGCCCAGTGATAGGTTTTTACTGTTGACCAGAAGTTCTGATAGGAAGAATCAGTCAAGAAGCCATCTTCTTGATTGGTTGCATTGGCATTTTGATATAGTTTGATGTATATTGTCTTGTAAGAAACACTGGTGGTTGTCATCATGATTTCAAATCTTGATGGACTGCTGCCCTTCAATAAGCTTTGTAAGTTCTTGTTTTCGTTAAGTCAGTCATGAGTCATTTGTCAGTCAGTTTTCAATCATGTTGGTTTCATAATTGTGTTGGCTTGAGTCAAGTTTCAGTCAATAAATGAGTCAGATTCTTGTGTCGTTTGCCAAAATAATGACTCCATCGCCCAATGGTTGAAAGCACTGGTCTGCTCTCCCAGAGGTCTGAGGTTCTTGGCACCTCCAAGGAGCTACCATCCCCATTGGAGCCAATGTTAGTGTCAGTCTTTCTAGCCTTCCTCTAGTGATCAAATATGCTCTTACAAAGTGGTCTCAGAGTGTCAAGGTCAAATTTTGTCATTTCAGTGAGTCTTCAAGCAAAATTTGGTCACTAGGCATTAGGTCTAGGGTTTGCTCTCACTCTTTTCAAAGTTCCCCAAAGGCCCATCCATGCCATCATTCATCCGAGTCTATCATCATTCATAGGGTTTTGATTATCATCTCAATGTCTAATGAGTCATTTTACATCTTGTTCATGCTTCAGTTGTGCCTTGGCAAGTTCATTTCCCTCTCTTAGGGTCTTGAAACCAATTTCTCTTGGACGGTTAAATCATCAGCAAAACTTGCATCCAGATGTTCATACACCTTCCCCTATCCTTAAAGTACCTTATCAAACACTTCCCATCCCTTAGATCCGCCAAATTCCTCATTTTCGCACAAACCCTAGGTTCTAGCTACAACCTGGCAATTTTCTAGGTTGGGCCTGTGTTTTTCCCTTCTGGACCCCTTCCCCTCACTCAAACTCTGAGATTCCACTTTCCCCTGCTTCCTAACATCCCTCCCCACTCCCAAAAATTTCCCCAAGAATTTAGAAGCCCCCTGTCCCCTTCATTTCGCTTCATTTCGACAGAATTCTTTGTTTCACACATCGGGACAAGTTTCACTCAAATGATGTTTCAGAGCAGTCAAAGATGAATTTTGGAACACTGAGAGAGGTTTTTGTCCATAACATGCCAAAGAAGAAAAACCTCTTTCACTTTTTGCACAAGTTTCATGGTTTTAGATAAATGTCAAGAATACCATTGCCTCAGGAGAATCAAAGACACCTCTGAAATGACCTTGGGAAAATCAAGTTTTCTCATAGCTTGGTTGGCAAAATGATTTGCTTGATGGGTAAAATGATAACTAGACACAAACATCTTTCAAATGAGCTATCAGGAGCTCAATTGGGGGTTGAGGAAGGCATTCAAAAGTTGACTGCAACAGCGCTCTTCCTTGAGGCAGCCTCATTTGGCACTTTTTGACCAGTCTTGGGAGATTTGATTTTTGACAGGTCAAATCAACTCCAAATTGAAAAATTCCAGTTGGGTTGGAAAGTAGACTCAAAGACCTTTCCAACAAGCTATCCTGTGTCCGATTCCGACACCGGGAAGGCCTCCAAAAGCCTCCTGAAAAAGTGCGACATGTCAAGCTAGGTGCGCGACTTGTTGGGAGGTGCGCGACATGTCAGAGGGTCTCACATAGTGGAATTTTGCAACGGGCGCGACACGTTGAGAGGGGCGCGACTTGTTGGGCGTGCTGCGCGACATGTCAAGCTAGCTTCCCCCAGCTCATTTCAGAATTGCTCAAGCCTCCTTTACTTCATCAAATTGCTTGAGGTAGGCCCTTCAAACTTGTGAATAGCTGCTAGGTTAGTTGGGAAACATCATGAATGTGTTTGTAATGATCAAATTGTGCAAGGAAAAATACTCTATATGGCTGTATGTAAATTTGTAATGAGGCCAGTTCTCCTAGCCGAGAGGCAAAGGAGATCATTCAGCATCTCAGAGCTAAAAATGATGCCTTACAGAGGAGATTTGAGGGTGCCCAATGGACCATCACTTACCTGGAGCAGCGCAACAAACAGTTGGAGGAGGAGAAAGCACTTGATGAGCTATGGAGGATTCGTAGTGACCGAATTTTGAATCGAAGAAGACCCGGTGACCCATTGCCCGTTGACCGAGAGTCCATGCTCATCCAGGAAAATGCACATTTGGAGAGGCTGTTGGCTAAGGCCAACCAAGAGAAAAGATTGCTAAGGAACATGAAAAACCATTACTGGGCAAGAATGCATGTGTGCAAGGCCAAAATGAAGATGCTCCAAGGACGGTTGGCCAAAGCACAAAAAACGAAGGAAAACGCCCGATCCACTCCAAATTTTGGCCAAAGCCTCTTTGACTAAGCATGGTACTTGATTGGGGACTCCCAGCCCAAATTTCAAGAAATTTGGAGAAAATTTTGTCATTTGTGAATTTTTTGGAAATTTACAGGTTTTGGCTTCTCAACGGGTCTCACCCCCAGTGAGACCCTTTGTCATCGTAGCCCCGTTTTACAAAAACTCAGTATTTCTGGATTTGTCATGAAAAGTTACACTTGCTCATCCATTACTAAGAAATTTCATCAAGTTTTGGGCCTCCAAAAGGTCAAAATACATGAAAAATTTGACTTTCTGCCCCTCTTTTGAGTTGCAGAAACCAGTCTTGGGAGAATTAAGTTTTGACAGGGCAAATGACCTCCAAATTCAAAAATTCCAGTTGGGTTGGAAATTAGACTCACACACCTTTTCAACAAGCCCACTTTTTCTCAATTCTGACATCGGGAAGGCCTCCAAACAGAGCTGTAAAGGTGTGTAACCCGTTGAGAAAATGTGCGCGACCCGTTGAGGAAATTTTGCCAGATTTGACCAGTTCAGCCCAGAAAACGCAGTTTGGCTCCAGTTTGACTTTTTGGGGTGAAAGATGATTATCTTTGATGTAATTATGGCAACTCTAAGACACTTTTACTCTTGTTTAACACTTCTAGAAGATTCATTCATGTAAAGGGTAAAAATTGAATGTATGAACTGATTTCCAAGTTTATAGAGGCAAGTTGTTTTGACTGCCTATTTTTTAGTGCTTAGTTTAGAAGTGGTTGAAACAGCTCCTAGGATAGTGAGCTCGACCCTTAGAGGCAAGGGAAGAGATTGGCTTTCCTATATTATGTATTTTCTCAATCATTTTCAGAGTGGGAAGGTTGGACTCTTGAGAGACCAGTAGCTCATTGTATTATCTCTTGTATCTCTGCAATTTTTGGCAAGGAAGACCAGGGTTTTGCAGTCATCTTTGGGATTCTTGTGGACTCATGTGTTGATGGTGTGTTTCTTCAGTCATTGTAAGCTTTGTTATGTGTTTCATTTTCCTTCTATACTTCTGCATATTAAACAAATGAAGTGATAAAGTAAGAATTCATGCTTGTCATGCTCTGCTTTTAAGTTTGTTTAATTTTGATATTTTCTACTATTTAAAGAGAATTCAAATTCATTGTTTGCTCTCTTTAGCCTTCACTCTTTCATTCCTGACCATTCACTTCAGTCAAAGACATCAGCACGGCCTCCTACCTCGCCCCAAAGACTCCCCTGCAGAAACTGAGTCCCATCCCCGCAGCCAAATTTGCCCTCTCCTCAACTTGCCACCAAAAAACCCAAAAACGCCAAAATCAAATTCTTTTATCAGTTTACTAGCCTAATATCAGTGTTACTTTGTTGGTCATCTCCCTAATTGAAAATTTTCCAAGAGAGACCGGAGAGAGCCTTCTCCTGCCCCGTAGGGCTAGCTACGAGGCTGAATGGTTTGATGTAGCTTTGATATTTGCCTTTCTCAGCCTGAGGTGAAATGTCAAACGCTAACAGGTGCCAAACTTGCTTACCCAATAGAGAAAAATTCTCTAGCACTTCTCCTAGTCTTAGCGGTAGGCCAACTCCTAGATCCTCGATGTCAGCGCCTGTCTCTCTGCATTAGCACTAGGCCTCTCTGTGTCACCCATGCAGGCCCTCCAGTGATTGTGCAGTTCTGCGACCTTTGCATTTGCCTGAGAGGCTCTACGTCTGCCTCTCTAGCCTCTGTGCTGGTCCTCTGGTGTCGTTCCTGACTCTCTGTTCCATACCTGCTACCTCTTGCTGCTATCCAAAGCACTATTTCGAATTTCTCAGCTAACCCCGCTCTGGAAATCGAACTGATTGAACTTCTTTAGTGTGTTCCCCAACTAACCCTCAAGCCTCTTGTTATACTTTTCCTGTTGGTCGTTCAACGACCAAGATTAAATCTCTAATCAACAACTAAGGTTAGATTTGACTTGATCCATGACTTTTGGAACCTTCTAACCCAGTTTTATATTAATAACCATTAATATTTTATTTTTCTTAAGTTTAGACTTAGAAACTGCATTAAAAATATTAGTTATTTTAATATCTCCCAAATCGGGTAAAATCTGTCCAAACGATTTCTGGGTCTTGGAGAACTCATGTGCTTTAGCCTCTCCACCAATTTTCATGGCTAGAGCACATCCGATGCTACCCCAAATCAATAAGGGACAAAGAGAATTTGGGTGAAGGACTTTCTGGAGAATACTGACAGAGAGATAGAGAGAGCTTGCAGAGAGGCAGCACAGTAGCCAGGAGAGCTGACGCAGAAAAGTTGCCTGTCATGCAGAATCCAGAACTGCCAGAACAATCGAAACTGCTGGAACAGCCAAGAGCGCTGACGTAGAGGCAGCACAGTAGCTGGGAGAGCTAACGCAGAAAAGCTGTCTGTCATGTAGAATTCATAACTGTCGGGATAGTTGACGCAGAGGGCAGAGAAGGTGACGCAGGGCTGATGTAGAGCCAGCGCAGAAATAGCCGAGGTTAGCCAATCTTGTGCCAGATCGATCGTAATTCTGCCGGGTGAAGTGAGGTAAAACTCACTCAAATTTTCCACCACTATTTTCTCTGTAAAAGGTTGCTAGATGAACATCCTAGATTTGTATTTAGATATTTCTCCTGCATAATAATAAATCCTTAGAACTTTTGCACTGGTTTTCCTGCATTGGGTTTTTTCGGGGACTATTGTGTCCAAAATAAGTGTCCTATGTACCTTGTTCTTTGCTCTGTTTTCTGTTTTATTAGGTCACATATTTAATTAGTGTAGGCTGTAGAAGTAATTTGCTTCATTATTTAGAAGAATAACTTGATGAATGTAATTTAAAAAATCAAGTAGGTGAAGTAGATTCAGGTTTGCTGCAGTAGGGGTTCCTTTTGAGTGTAGGAATTTTCATAGGTAGCAGATGAATGAGGTCCAACATCTTCAATATAATGGTGTGAATAGGAAGTAATTGCTAGGGCCTGAGTTGCCCCTTTCCTTGGTAACCACAATGTTAGGGCCTGAGTTCTTTTTCTTTCTTGCATAACATAGGTAACCAGTTTGCTTGATGCTTTCCAAAACCCCCTAAAGATGTAGTGGTTTTGAAGCAACAAAACCTATAGCTTGTTGGCTTGAATGTAAAAATACACGAGAGGTATTTGTAATAATAATTTATTATATATATAAAAATGTACAAGTGATAAATGTTACAATGAGGACCTGCATATATACTAGGCAGGTGTCCTATCATGATTGGACATGTCTTTTAGACATACCTTTTCACTTAACTTAACAATGGCAATTTATATTCGTAACATTGCCTTTTCCTTCAAGAGATTTTGTCCTCAACACTATATTGATGGCAATTGTCTTCATGTTGCAGTTGACATCTCGACATATGGAAACCGACATCACTTGTACCTCAACTTGTATTAAATTGTTGGTAATATTATTTTGGGCTAGGTTTTTTATTTTTTATTTATTTTTAACTCTATTTTATTGTTTAATTTTTTTTTTAATGAATTTATTAAAACTATACTAAGTTTATCATAATATAGTTTCTAACAAATATCAACGTTAAAAAAGGAAATGTTATTTTTTTTTTGTTTATCTTAAAAAAAACATGATTGAATGGTTACGAGTAGACGCTTTGGGTCACGCTGTTTGACCAACGTCGATTAAATGTGGAATTGGGTGATACAATGCTGATGAACGTAGCAAAGGCGAAGTTAGGAGCGAGGTTAGGAAACACAGTGGAGTGGACCAGTGACAGCAGGGTCTTCGGCAACGGGTTTTTGGTGGTTTCGACCAACGACAGCAGATAAGGTAGATGAGGTAATGGGAACGCGGATAGGATGGACAATGGTCAGTAACGACAACGACAAGATGCAGACAGGGGAACGTGGTGGTTGTAGAGCGCAGATGGATAGGGAGTTTGGGATGCTTGGTACAGGAAAATGGTCGAAATGTATGCAAAAAATTGTATACGAAATACTGTTTCGTTAGGTCCAATTTTCAGAGGAGGTGGTGGAATTGACGAGGATGAGTTGGGTTGTTTCTGAGGTGGCGGAAAAGACCAAGATGAGCCAAAATTCTGCTGAAGTGACTAATATGATGAGGATGGGTTGAAATGTTGTTGAGGTGGCTGAAATGGTGCTGGTCGGCTGAGATGTTGCTGAGTTGGCGAAAATGACAAGGATGCGCCAAGTTGTTGTTGAGATGGATTCTGATGTGGTAGATGACCAGGGTTGTCATAGGTAGGCTGAGGGAAGGGAAATTGTTGTTGTGGCATATTAAGTTGATCATCATTTTCAAGAGGCAGGGCACTCTGTGGCTCCGCCTCTGCTGCCTTAGCCAATGTTGCTGCTTTTTTGACTGGATTCGCTTTCCTTCTCCTTTTTTTCAGAATCTTCTCAATGTCAGAGTCGATCGCCAACGCCTTCCCTTCCTGCTTTTCTTGTTGCAATGTCTTTGTAACGTCAGTCAGTGCATCTGGTGCTTGTGGGTTATTGTTGGCATCCATTGGGATATGTGATTTATAGGGAAGTCCCACACGAGGAACTGCATAGAACTAAGAAAACTACATAAGTTCCCACTTCTCCCAACCATTGAGGCCTGCATATCGCATTGAGAGACTCTGATCTCGTAGCCATTGAACAAATACCTCTGGATTTTATATATTCCTTTTAATAATGCTTCTTGCTCTATAGGAGGGTTTTCAACAATTTTGCAATGATATTCCTCTATTGTTGATGCGATCTCTGTCACAGCCATTCTAAATGTATTTGGCTTCATTGATTTTATCTACCTTACCAAACTTTCCAAATAACTCTCTATTGCATACTACGCAAGTTGAGAGGCTGTTAAATCAGGCTAATAAGAAATGTCAGACTTTGCATCATTGACAATTCCCGTGGAACACCTATCTTGGTTAGCAGCATACTGTGCAAGGCTAGAGGAAGGAGTAGAGGCAAAAGACACTGCTTTCTCTAATTCTCTATTAACCTCTTCCTAATCTAGTCTCATTGGATCCCCTTCCTGGTTAGCAACTTCTATAACAGTTCTAGGGACTGTAACAACAACATTCTTGATGGTGGTTCCCAGATATGCTTCAATAGTCTCCTTCATTTTATTTAGAACCATCGAAGAAATTTCCTGTGCAGCAAATTGCTTTTCTTCTCCTTTGCAGGTAACAACAATCAATCATATGCTTCTCCACTGGCCCAAAAATGACTTTGAAGGGCCACAACTTCATGTCATTCTGCACTGTTGGGTTAGAGAATCTCCTTCTATGTTTATGGCTGCGATCATCATCATCTTCATGTGGATCTCCTTCACTACGACCGAGTTTATCTTCACCATTATTAAATGTAATCTTTTGTTCATTATTCTCATCATTTTGATCATGGTATTCTTTCTCCTCTCTCCCATAATCCACTTTTTCTTTTTTCAAACATGTCATCTTCATAGTTATTTTCACAAATATCTTCTTCTTTTTCTTCTTCCACACTTTCCTCTTCATCATCATCAATGTCTTCTTCAACATCTTCCTCATTGTTATGATATTGTTCATCTTCTTATTTCTCAAGATAGTCCTCATCTATATCATCTTCATCTGAATCATCATCTTGATCTATATCATTTTCATCATTATCTATTACATCTTCATTTTCATTATCATCATTCTAGTCAAAATCTTCTTCTCCTGCTTCACCTAGTTTCATTTCTTCACTATCGCTATTATCTATTGATTATGGGTAGCATCGATGTGCTTTAGCTCCGAAATTTTTTAGAGGGGCTAGAATACATGAGATCTCCAGAACCCATAAATCGTTCGGAGAAATTCCCCCTTTCTGAGGAGTTATTAAAATAATTAATATTTTTAATGGGTTCCTAAGTCTAAACTTAGGAAAATAAAAATATTAATGTGTATTAACAAAAATATGGGTGAGAAGGTTCTAAGTGACAACGATCAAACAATTCTAATCTTAGCCGTTGATTAGGGACTTAATCTCGGCCGTGGATTCATCAACAAGAAAAGTATAAGGGGAGGCTTGAGGGTCAGTTGGAGATACACCAAGTGATCAAAGAGTTCGATTTTTCTGGGACGTGGTTTGCTGACAAAGTCGAGGAACCAGATCCAAGTCCTCCTAGTTTTATGGCAGGAGAGGGAGAAGAGAACTAGTCCTATTTTTGAGCAAATATGGCAATGAATGGGTTGAGGGATCGGGACAAATTGGACAGAGCATCCAATTTTGTCATTTGGAAGCCTAGGATCTTGGTAATCCTAGATAAACATCACATCAAGGACTATGCCTTGAAAGTAGTTGCTGTTCTGGTTGACGCTAATGCAACAAAGAAGTATGAGGAGGCCCAGGCGAAGGCAAAGTGCATGATCTTAGACAGGGTCAAAGATCATATAGTACCACACATTGCTGAGAAGGAAACAACAATGGGGATGTGGGAGACCCTGATCACCTTGTACCAGGGTTCTTCCGTGCAACGGAAGATGCTATTAGAAAATCAGTTGAGATAATACCAGATGCAGAAAGGAGAGGAGACAGATCCTTTCCTTCTTAGGTTGCAAGGGATTCGTGACTAGTTGACTTCCCTGGGGTTTACACCAGATCTTGAGTTCATGGTCAAGACTACCCTGAATGCAGTCATCTAGGACTGGGAGGCCTTTGTCCAAAGTATCTTGGGCAGAGCAACTCTCCCTAGTTGGGAGGAGGTGTGGTCAACTCTTTGACTAGAAGAACTTAGGAGGATGACGAAGACAGGGAGTAGCGGCAAGGGAGCCCTCGTCAAGAAGGAGGAAGTAGAGGATGTAGCTCTCGCATTGTCGGGACAACAGGGGCAGCAAGAGCGGAAGAAGAAAGACATCACCAAGGTCAAATGCTTCAACTATGGGGGGCTAGGACATTATGCCAATCATTGTCCCCAGAAGAAGGGCAGAGGGGAGGCTTCTAAATAAAAGGCTGCTCTAGCAAAAGCGGACAAGGATGGTGAGGATGACGATTGTGCCATGAGTGCTCATGCGCCTCTGGAAAAGAGGTGGAGCGATATGGAGTTGTAGTCGAGAGGACTACATGTGGGGGCATGATCCTTGAGGTGCCCAAACTCTTGGATCACATACGGCTACGGGAGCCCTTAATGACAGTAGCATAATGACGGTTGTCAGTTGGAGCAAGGTGTGACGGAGTGACAGAGGCATTACTGGAGTGCGAAAGTCTGAGGCAACGTAGTTGATGTTGTAGGAGTGCGAGAGGCACAAAGAAGTTTGCAGCAGTGCAGTGGATGTTGTAGTAGTGCGAGAGGTACAAAGCAGTTTGTAGTGGTGCAGTGGCAGCAAAGGGTCAGCTCAAATTAGCAGCAAAGGTAGCTTCAGGATCACGAGGCATCCATACGGACTAAGATGTCAGTTTTTGGGTGAAGTTTTAGTTACTTACTTCTCAGTAATTGAGTTGTAGTGCAACAGTTAACAGTGGTAGTGCTATGGGCAACATGATGCAACATTTTGAGAGGGAGTTGCAGTACAGATGTAGCAGTTGTAGTGGCAGTGGCAGAGTCATGGGCAGTAGTACAGGAAGCAACAATGCAGCAGGTGAAGGGCATCAGGCCAAGCATCAAGAAAATAGAGGATTGATGCAGTGGATCAATGTAGTACTTCCGTTGAGAAGTGTTTCTAGAGCACATTGCTCACTAAGAGGGAGTGTTGATTTTGGGTAGCATCGGATGTGCTCTAGCTCCGAAATTTTGTGGAGGGGCTAGAATACATGAGATCACCACTAAGTTGCACGAAGCGCCGAAACATTTTGGAGTTTCCAAAATGGGTATAGTTAGAAACGTCACCTGCCAAAATGGAGACATTAGCCGAAATGCCGGTCAAAACGTCATATATGTTTATATATATAAAAATAAATTTATAAATAAGTCAATAACACATTATCTTTCAAGAAAAAAGGGAATAAGACCCATAGATGACAATTTAGAAGGGAAACCAAATCTATATTAACTCTCATAGATGATTACATGATGGTCGAGTTTCGGTCGAGTTTCAAAGTTTCGGGTATGGATATGTCTCGAAACACCGGGTTCCTAGAAGTTTCGTGCAACATAGGATCTTGAGAACCCAAAAATTGTTTGGAGAAATTCCATACGGATGAGGAGTTATTAAAATTTTAATATTTTTAATGGGTTCCTAAGTCTAAACTTAGGAAAATAAAAATATTAATGTGTATTAATAAAAAAATGTGTGAGAAGGTTCTAAGTGATGAGGATCAAGTAGTTTTAATCTTAGCCGTTGATTAGAGATATAATCTCGGCCGTTGATTCATCAACTGGAAAAGTATAAGAGGAGGCTTGAGGGTTAGTTGGAGATACACCAAGTGAACAAAGAGTTCAATTTTTCTGGGGGTGTGGTTTGCTGAGAAAGTCAAGCTAAGTGATCTGAGTTGTAGTGAGGGGCAGTTTGGCAAGGGAACTTCAATCCGAGGTCGAAGAATACATAGCAGAGAGGCAGAGAAACACTGGGAGAGACAATGCAGTCCCAAAGAGGGTGATGCAGAGGGTGTAGGGGCTGACGCAGGTGACACAGAAGCCGAAGGGGTTGACGCAGGTCCTTAGAGGCAGCGTCGGGGAGATTCGGTGGGGCAAAGAGGGAGTAGTTTAGCAAATAGACTTTCTGAGCAAAGGAGGCTGACTGTTGAGGTGACACAGATCCTAGAGGACGTGACACCGTTCCAACACAAAGCTTGGAGCAGCCATCCCTGCCTAGCACTGACAACAATTAGGTCATCTGTGGGGTTTGATCATCTAGTTGCTGAATTTGCCAGAATATTTGTCTCCAGATAGAGGTATTTTTCCAAGATTTTTCTCTGTTGGGTGAGCCATATCCGACACCCTAATTGTATTCAAGAATCTGCTTAATAATACAAACCCTTTATATGTTGCACCGATTTTCTTGAATTAGGGTTTTTCAGGGATGATTGTCCAAAAATAACGGTGTCCCTTATGTGATTGTCTCAGTGTATTTCAATTCATGATCTGTATGTTTTTGTAGGTTGCAATAGTGTTTTTCATTGATGCTTATGTAATTAAATAACTTGTTAATGCAAAGAGCAAGTAGGAGATGTTAAACCAATAATTGCAGTCAATGTTTTAAAAGCAGGAACTGGTGACCGGACCGGTCCACCTAATGAATCGGGTTTCAAATTGGAACCAGTCGAACTAGGACTAGTCAGGTCTAAACGAACCGGTTTAAAAAAAATACATTAAATAATTAATTTCTAATGAAAAAAGTCTATTTTTAAGATTTAAAACCATGATTCCAAGCCAATAGAAACAAAATATGCAAGATTTGCTCATCTATCTACCATGTAAAGGTGAATATATCAAAATGGCATCGAGTGCAATACATATCCGCAACAAAATACATAATCAATGAGGCTCTAAATGGTCTCTAGAGTCCGAAAACAATGCTCTAACTACTACAAGTCTACATATCAGTGATCAACAACATGATCACTCCTCATCATGATCAAACTCATCACCACTACTTGACAAGAGATCATGAACATGAGCTACATAAATAATATGCCTCCGAGTTTGAGGACTCCTAAAACTCCTCTACAACTTTAGTAGTAGTAGCAAAAATAGACATCAAAACTACAAATCACTGATCAACATGGTTACTCATGAAACTCATCATTGATTAAAAGCTACTAGAAATACATAAACATCATCAACAAGAGATACATCAACATCATCTAGCTCAAAGTCTTCAAACTTGGATTGCTCAACCTTATAACATGATAGAAATTGAAAAGGTTTAACATGCCTAACCAATGATTTTGGTTTGAGTGAAGGGTTCATCTCCTCAACCTTATAATGTGGTAGAAAAAAGATTAGCATGCCTAATCAGTTGTTTTCCTTTGAGTGAAGGGTGCATTCTTGTTAAAGCCATGGTAGAGGAGTTCAACAATCAGTACCACCAACATCAACAAAGTTCAACAATCAATGGCACCACGATCAAGGTTCTTAAAGGGATTCATGCTCTTGATCAAAAGCCAATCTCATACCCTCACACATGATAGAATCAAATGGAAACATTGCAAACCCCCAAACCATGAAATCCTGAAAACCGTTAAGTTTGTTGAATTTTGAGTGAAATCTAAAATTCTAGTTTCTCTATATGAAATCCAGTGAGGTCGAAACCACTCTCACACATCCAGAGTCATTTCATGGTAATGTTAAAAATTGAAGTAAAAGGATGAAAATGAAAAATAAAGGAAATCTAGCTCCAGGGTGCAACAGCAAAGGAGGATTGGAGAAGAGCGATTCCACAGTTGGCCAAAGGATTTCCTAGAGGGTAATCAGGACTCAGAGGGATTCTAGGGAGTAGCTTGTTACTTAGAGGGTTTCATGTGCCCAAGGAACCATATCCAAATCCTGCTAGATTGACGGCAGGAGAGGGAGAAGAGAACCAATCCTATTTTTGAGCAGAGATGGCAATGAATGGGTTGAGGGATCGGGACAAATTGGATGGCGCATCCAATTTTGTCATCTAGAAGGCCAGGATCTTGGCAATCCTAGATAAACATCGCATCAAGGACTATGCCTTGAAAGTAGTTGTTTCGTTTGACGCTGATGTGGCAAAGAAGTACAAGGAGGCCCAGGCAAAAGCAAAGTGCATGATACTAGATAGGGTCAAAGATCATGTAGTACCACACATTGCTGAGAAGGAAACAACAAGGGGGATGTGGGAGACCTTGACCACCTTGTACCAATGCTCTTCCATGCAATGGAAGATGCTATTAGAAAATTAGTTGAGATAGTACCAGATGCAGAAAGGAGAGGAGATAGATCCCTTCCTTCTCAGGTTGCAAGGGATTCACGACCAGTTGACTTCCGTGGAGTCTACACCAGATCCCAAGTTCATGGTCAGGACTGCCTTGAATGCAGTCACCGAGGACTGGGAGACCTTTGTCCAAAGTATCTTGGGTAGAGAAACTCTCCCTAGTTGGGAGGAGATGTGGGCAACTCTTTGACAAGAAGAACCAAGACAGGTAGTAGCGGCAAGGGAGCCCTAGTCAAGAAGGAGGAGGAGGATGCAACTCTCACATTTATGGGACAAAAGGAGCAGCAAGAGCGGAATAAGAAAGACATCACCAAGGTCAAATGCTTCAACTGTGGGGAGTTGGGACATTATGCCAATCAGTGTCCCTAGAAGAAGGGTAGAGGGGAGGCTTTTGAATCAAAGGCCGCTCCAACAAAAGCGGACAAGGATGGTGAGGATGACGATTGTGCCATGAGTGCTCATGTGCCTTTGGAGAAGAGGTGGAGCGATATGGAGTTGTAGTTGAGAGGACTACATGTGGGGGTAGGATCCTTGAGGTTCCCAAACTCTTGGATCACATAAGGCTACGAGAGCCCTTAATGATAGTAGCATAATGACGGGTGTCAGTTGGAGAAAGGTGTGATAGAGTGACAAAGGCATTACTAGAGTGCCAATGTCTGAGGCAACACAGTGGATGTTGTAGGAGTGCGAGAGGCACAAAGCAGTTTGCAGCATCGCAGTGGATGTTGTAGCATTGCGAGAGGCACAAAGCAGTTTGTAGCAGTGCAATGGCAACAAAGGGTCAACATAGATTAGCAACAGAGGTAGCTTCAGGATCACGAGGCATCCATACTGACCAGGATGTCAGTTTTTGGGAGAAGTTTCAGTTACTTCTCAATAATTGAGTTGTAGTGCAACAATTAGCAATGGCAGTGCTATGGGCAACATGATGCAACATTTTGAGAGGGAGCTGCAGTACAGATGTAGCAGTGGCAGTGGCAGAGTCATGGGCAGTGGTACAGGAAGCAATAGTGCAGTGGGTGAAGGGCATCAGGCCAAGCATCAACAGCACAGAGGATCGATGCAGTGTATCAGTGTAGTACTTTTGTTGAGAAGTGTTACTAGAGCACATTCCTCGCTAAGAGGGAGTGTTAATTTTGGGTAGCATCAAATGTGCTCTAGCTCTGAAATTTTGTTAAGGGGCTAGAATACATGAGATCTCTAGAACCCAGAAATAGTTTGGAGAAATTCCACCCGGATGAGGAGTTATTAAAATAATTAATATTTTTAATGGGTTCCTAAGTCTAAACTTAGGAAAATAAAATATTAATGTGTATTAATAAAAATATGTGTGAGAAGGTTCTAAGTAACGAGGATCAAGCAATTCTAATATTAGCCATTGATTAGGGTCTGAATCTCGGCAAAGCTCTGATAACGGTTAATCTCCACTAGAAAAAATTACTGGAGACTCTTTGTCTTCCTTTGCATATCGATCCCACCTCTCCCAACAAACTCGCAATCCCTGGCTATTCACATTGTTTGACTGGAAATGTGCATTGCCTGCCTCCGAAAATTTGTGCAACCACTAGGAACCCTTCCTAGCAACTCTTCTTGCATCTTGGACAACTCTAGGCCTACTTGCTATGCCTTCGAGTGATAAATCTGACTTCGACGCTCTGAAACGAGCTCCTTTGCCACTCACAATGTCAAACTGGGTATTTGTGCTCGCTGAAGACAACCTCGTTTGTAGATAATTCGACCTCCCTTTATTGTCTCCCGGACACTGGAGAATCTCTGGAAGTCACCTCTGGAATCCTGCTCCCAAATCTTTGTTGAACCCCTGCAGTTGAATCTCTCACTAGCTTCAATTGCGCCCTTGCTGAATCATTGCAATTGGGTAGTCAAATTGCTCAACTTTGTGTCTCAACAATGTCTCTCCAACTGCATTGACCCTGCTCTTATAATCTTTTGTTGGGCAACCAATGACTATGATCACATCTCAGTCGATGACTATGGTCATCTTGACTTCGTCAATTGACTTTTTTAGAAGTCTCTAGAGCAAAATTGACCTCCCTCAATTAATCCAATTTAATTAACCACTTTTCCTAAGTTAGACTTAGGAAATATTTAATTATAGGCCAATTAATCTGATTGAGGTAGTTCTAAGGCTTTTCTGATGAAACCTTTTCTGTGTTTTGGAAATCATGTATTCCTTAGCCTCTTAGACACCATAGGGACTAAAACACCTGTCCGTTGCTACTCCAAACACTAACAAGGCAGAGCTCATGCTAGGCTTTTGCCCACATGCTAATGTGTATGCCCTGACCATCTTTTGCATTTTGATATTCTTTCTTTTAGTTTGCTTGTAGCCATCATATGCTTTTTCCTAGTCTTGTAGTTGCATCAACCTTCCAGGGCAAAGTTTCGAGCCCTACTTAGGTGTGTGGATGTATGGGTGTCAAATCCCAGAGAACCAATGGTCAGCTGAACCTGAAGAATGGACGTGGAATAAGGGCTTGTAATGTAAGATGGAAAGTGGTAATTATGGAATAGGGATAGATGGAACTCACTATCTCAATCAAGGCTTCTTGGCTTGCCCCCCTCCTAAACCCGTTGGGCCATTAGGGGAAGTCCCACTGGACTAGGATCGAAGATTACCCCCCCATTTACGGTTGAGGTAAGAAGATCACAGTCAAAACCCCTCTTTCTTCAAGGTCACCCCATAATCCATGGCAAAAGTGCAAATACAAGCAAGCATAAGCAGGAAATTGCAAAATTAATAAAGTACCTTTTGATTGGAGGCCCACCTTCATTCCTGTGCTCTTGCCAGATTGGTAAGAAGTTATGTGGCTGATGCAGGTGGCAGAGATGAAATGGTATGCTATCATCGGCTAGTGGTGGCTGTTAGGGGCTGCTGTCTGGCTGGATGCAAAGTGTGGGTGAAATTTTTTTATCCTATGGGGTCACCAACCTTTGGTGGGTAACAGGGCCCAAAAACAATGTGATATTCCTTGTTTTGTGAATATATAATTTTTGAAAATCTGGTTATGATATAGATTATTTGAAGAAAGGGAAATTTACTGATGTTTCAGGTTCTCAAACGAGACCCATCCGTTGAGCTTGAGGAAGAAAGAACATTGAAAACTAGGGAATAAGTATGAGATACTTGCTTTGATCTATCTTGTCCATTGTTTTGAAGCTTGGACCAGTTCGACTCAATACCAGTCAAACCAATTGAGTTGACAGGCAACTGAATCAACTTGGCTTGGGGGGCAGTTTTGTACCAAACTGAGCCAAACTGTCCTGAACTGGTTGAGTCAGTTTCGGTTTCTGTGATAGTCATGATGGTTGGATTAGAGGCTTGAAAATAATATTGGTAGCTTCCGATGAAGCTAATGTAAGTCACTCTCCAGATGTGCCTGGGTATCAATAACCTTGACAGCTTGGAGAATCCTATTTGGACGTAAACAGTGGTGGCTTTCATATTCCTCAGTGTCAATGGATGTGACCTTTATTTTGTAACAGGTGTCTAGCTTGTATAATGTATTTCATTCAGTGACTTGATACTACCGAATCCTTTTACACCTCTATGTTGGTTAATAGCAGGTTGGGTTTTTGTTTTACAAATTGGTGGTTGTGTTCTAGAAGAATGTGCATAGAGAGAACATTGCATGTATCTGAGACTAACGTACTCTATATGACCCTGTGGAAGACATTTGCTTTTGCATTGAAAGAGAACTAGGGACAATTATTTTATGTATTTTTTGGAAAACCAAGTCACTGAAATGAAACTGGCTCTGAGCTGAAAGGTGAGTTGATAGTGGCTGAGTCGAAGTCAAGTCTGAGTTTTAAAACTATGATCTTAACCAAATGATGATCAAGTCAACCTACTTATGATATTAATAATTGGTGTCCAGTTCTCACTGAGCACAAGGCCATCGTCTCTATTTAGGTTATCATGTTCGTTCTCAATTTCTGAAGCTTTTTTGACGAATCTGTTTGAGAAATGGTTTTCTTTGACAATAACCTTGTGTTTTTAATGCATATGTGATGATTAGATTTTTTAGAGTATTAACTAAGGCTGTTTTTTGTAATTCTTTCACGTTGTATGTATGTTGTGTGTTCTTTGAGTCTGGTTTGAATTGAGCATTTTTTTGTCAAATGTAAGAAAGATACAGAAGCAAGAAATCTTGTATACTCCTTGAGAATGGAGGGGGTTAAGAGGATCTTTGATGATTTTGATAAGATGCTTCTAATTATCATTGTCCAGAAACAGTGCCTTTCCACACTCTGGGAGTATTGAATGGAATGTAACCAGTTTACAACTCTTATCAGACATCCCTTTGGTTGAACATCCATGTTGCATGGAGGGCATGGCCCATGAGAGGCAGATCACGGGTTTGTGTAAGATACCCTCCTGGAAGTATCTCAAATTTCCCATTTAATTTCTGAGTTTTGCTAAGTTTTTACTTAGAGGTTTTCTGTCAAACAGTTAGATTGAACATGGCTTGAGGTATACCTTTCATGCTTTTATTAACATAGAAATACACAGTACCCATAGAGACATGAATAAGGCTTTAGCTCAGCAAGATGCAATTTATGTGAAGCCCAAAAAATGTACAGATCCAATTAGAAGCAAGCAACAGCCTTACAAGCTTATATTTCCCCTTCTGAAAATAACTCAGAACATACCAGAAATTAGTGAACTTTTCAGGGATAGGTTCCAGGCTATAGGTCTGATTCTATATATATATATATATATCTACTCAGAAAAGGCCTCCTCAAGTACAGCAATTGCCACGTCTCAGCCAGCAGAGAAACTCGATCTTATGATGTGATAAACTTGGCCTCTTTATAGCTGGGATCTTGACTCTCTTTGCTGGAGATAAATGGCCCACGAAATGACTGGTAAACTCAGCCCCTTCAAGTCTGTTACAGGCCTCTGAAATGTTTCTCCTGGTCTGATAATAAATGGCCCTTCTGCATGTTCTTCAAAATCTCAGCCTGTGCAAGAAAATATACTGTCCTTCAACACAGAACTTGGCCAGTACTGAAGGATAGAGGTCACGGCCTCTTGTGACTGGTATAAACTCGAACTTCTGGTCACGGATTTAGCACTCAGGAATGATGTCTCCCTTTTATTAACTCAACCCACTAACAGAGATGTATTCAGAACCCAACTCGTCCAGCAAAGGACAGAATGTAACTCGGCCTTCTATGACAGTGAACTTTGCCCCCTTTCACACAGAATTTCGGCCTCTTTCAGATATCATAACTCGCCCCCCTTTCACCCAGAAATTCGGCCTCTTTCAGATATCAGAATTCATCCCGCTTTTTTATGGTAGAACTCGGCCTCTTGGAGAATGGAGACTCAGTCTGCATAAGATAAATAGAATAACAAATATAAGAAGATAAAATCAATTGATAACACTGTTACCTCACTTATCTTTGTCAAATCTTCTCCGCCACTGAAGCACAATGGTGAAATTTGAGTGATCTTGCTCTCAAACTAGCTAGGGTGTATGGTTTCAACACAGAAACTAGCAACCAGCTATGAGGGTTTCCAAAATCCCTAGATTCTTCCTCAAGAGCTCTCCAAATTTCTTTTTCTCAAATTAGCAAATGCAAAAATGAAGAGAGACTCCTCATTTTCCCTATGTTATAACTCATTATCCACTATTGCCACCATTTCAACTTTTTATATTGATAAAGTCACTTTAGTGGGTTTTCTCACTTTATATTTTTAAAGTGACTTTTTATTAGCCTAGTACCCATGTCTCTTTTTCACCACTTCAGTATTTTTAATGTTTTCTCCTAAGCAGATCATGTTCCCTTGATTGATTTTTTCCCGCCATAGCATATGGGAACCTGATTAGGCTAACGGATCCCCTTCCTTATGACTCCAAAGCGGATGGGGACATTACAGTTTGGGGGCTTTGAAACTTGGTGGGGGTTATGAAAAAACCCTGCTTTATTATCTAATGAAGACTCTGTTGACAGTTTCTTGAAATTTTGGAGTTGCCTTCTTCAATAATTGCAAAGTTTCCCAAAAATGTACCTTTTTTGTGTTCCGTGTGACATAGGTTTTTTGGTTTTGAAGTTTATTGAGAATAAGAGTGGAAAAGTGGTTTTATATGGTTGTTGCATGATCTTTTCACTAACATTTTGTCTTTGAGCACATTAAATTTTTTGGTTGTGGTTCAAGTAAATTGCAAATAATATTCTATATATGGTGTTCCCCACATAGCCTTGTAGTAGTTAATAAGTTCTGATAGAACTTTTAGCTGTGATGCACCTAAAAGATAATATTCTGTTGTATTCTGCTTTCTACAATAGCAAGCCATATTTGGCGTTGAAGAAATTGGCTTATGTAGCCTTAGGTTTGTTTAGACATTTCTTCACCTTGAAAATGGTAGTCCTGTGTTTTCAGTAGCATTGAAGGTACTCACACCAGTATTTCTCTGATCGCTATATATCAGTGTGTTCTATTGTGTGAACAATATCTAATAGCTAAGCAATGAAATCCTTAAATGATCATGCTTACAGTTTTGGAATTTCCTATACGGTAGCTTTTGCTGAAGGATTTGGAATTTCTTTTAATGTATCAGTCCATGCTTTTAAATTTGGTTGAAAGCTTGAGTGTGTATTGATGATCAATTTATGGACTCATTGGCAGAAAAATATGCATACGAGATATGTAATGTTTGTGGAAAGGATTGGTTTGGTCCTCGGCAAGGATAAACTGCTCTTTGGTTCACTGATGAAGACCTCACATATCACAATGGGGAACACGAGCAATCCAATATGCAATGAAATTTCTTCTTGTAGAATCTGGTTGGCAATAGAGATGTTGTGCACGTGGAAGTGGCCAGGAGGCAGTGCAGTGGAATATCTCTTGCCATTCCTATGTGAATGTGCAAAAAAAGATGCGGGTCATCCTCAACAAATTATGGTGAACTCTATCATTAATATATTGTTTACAGGGGCATTAACAAACAGTGATTTGGATAATTTCTACCCTCTAAATGCCTGGCCTATCTCTGATAAGGAAGTAGATAAGATTGAGGAGCCGTTCTTGCGGGCTTTGGTCATGTTACTTGCAGTGCTCTTCAAGGATGGTAGTGTCTGGACCAAAGCAGATGCTTCCAGATTATTTGATTATTTCCAGGAAAAGGAATTCCAAAATGCATCTGCTGTCAACCGATTTACAAGGATTATACCACATATTTTACAAATCCTTGTTCCGATATTGCGGAAGAGAACTGTGAACTCGGAGGAAACCAATCAAGACTCATTGGCAGAAGTGGATACAGGAAACGTGCAAGAGAATACATGCCAGTGGCTGCAAAGAGCTCTTTCTGGACCACCCTTAATATTGTGTCAAATGGGGCAGCCAGGTGAATAGAAATTTTATTGACAAATCATTGTCAATTTGATTGGCTACTTGTATGAATAATGAAACTGAGGGGATTTCTTAGCAGTTATTTTATCATTTTAAGGTTAAACTGTTGTTAATTTGCCTGGAAATTAGACAATGCCAAATAATAATTTTCTTTTATATGTTGCAGATGTAGAAGAATGGGTTCGTGTGGCAGTGTCCTGTTTTCCTTTATGTTCAGTTGGTGGGATGGAAACCTTAGCGATGGCATCTGCAGCTAACATAAGTACACAAGAAAGAGAACTGCTCTTGGCCTTGTTCCAGAAGCAAGCTTCTCAGGAAGCGATATCTGGATATCATGCACTTGCAGCTGAGCGTCGAGCCTCGTTGGCTACAGTGTCAAATAGAGATATTAGATGGGAGCAAGCCAGAGAACTAGGTCTGGCTCGACTAATGGCAGTTGCTATTGGGTATTGTTGGCAAGCATTTGGGGAACATGAATGGGTTTTTGTGCTTGCTCAGCTGCGCAAATGGCTAGAGTCAGTAGTTGGTCACATGGAGGAATTGGCAGAAGGCATTCATGATGCTACAAGATTAGAAGTTGATCATACAATAGAGTATGTTGAAGAGATAGTTAATGGGTCTAGGGATTTTCCAATGGATCTAGCAGAAACAGGTGTTTTCATTTTCGGTCTTCTGTTTGGACTTCACAATCTAGATGGAGCAGAAATGACCAGTTCACTGAACTCCTTAAAGGCTGTCAATTGGGAAAGAGCAGAAATACATGCTTTTGAAGACATTCTTCGGTTGTTTTTTGCTACAGGTTTAGCTGAGTCGATTGCATCAAGCTCTTGTTCAGGAAAGGCTGCTGGAGCTGTCATAGCACTATCACGACAGCATGATGTTCACTTCTGGGAAAATGTTGCTGCTATTGTACTTTGTGCTCCATCACGAGCAAGGGAAGCAGCAATACGGGCGGCTGACCTGTGGGGGCTAAGAAAAGGAGGAATAAATGCTTTGTATGCTATTCTATTTTCAGTTTATCCAATTTCATCTTTGCAATGGGCTGCCTATAATTTTCTTTCAACTGATCCAGTTCAGCCGTTTGGTGTCACAAAAGAAGTTCTTAGCTCCCAATCAGAAGAAAGCACTGCAGAAAATGGAGAGGCTGATCAAACTACAGACATAGGTTCATCTTCAGAAGAACCATCTTTTGTTAGGGCTGAGCTTCATTCTGTTCTTCAGACTCCACCTTCTGAGCTACTCGAAAGCCATCTTACTGCAGATAATCGGGTAATGCAAAGGTTGCTGTGCATGAACTGAAAATTTTACTATAACAAAAATTTGTCAAAGTTGGACTTCAGATGTTTTTTGATATGCAGTAGGTTTGCCATTTATGTCTGTTATGTGTATTGTCTTGTACGTTTGTAGGTCCGATATCTGCTTGCGTGGTCATTATTTTTGACTCGTCTCCAAGCAGTGCCTTCTCTATCGGCTGCAAGGGAACGCATGGTACAATATATACAAGATTTTGGCAGTCCTTCAACATTGTTGGATTTCCTTTTTCAGCATATACCATTAAAGCAAAGCTCATCACCTGGGTTAAAGAAAAAAGGTAATGCAGCTGTAATTGAAGCAACCCATGCTGCAACTGCAGCAAGACAATCAGCTGCAACAAACTCATTATCTTTCGGTGTGGAGGCATTATGGCCAATAGGGATAGAGGAAATGGCTACACTTGCTGGTGCAGTTTATGGATTGATGCTTCGTGTTCTACCAACATATGTTCGTGATTGGTTCACTAGTTTAAGGGATAGATCTGCAGCATTTTCTATTGAGGCATTTACTACAGCGTGGTGTAGCCCTCAACTTCTTGCTGATGAGTTCTCTCAGGTATTTTAATCTATTTAATGTTTTGCCAACACTTTTTTTTTAATCAAAGAACAGATTTCATTCACTTCAAAAACATTTTACATATACTAAAAGCATATGTTTTCAATAAACCAATTGAGCTGCAACAAGCAAGCCACTGTCACTTCCTTGCGACAACTAAAATAAAAAAAGTAACAAAATGCCATTCTGAGTTCAAAATGCCTTTAAATCTACAATTCTGCCACAAGTTTTCAGAGTTTTAAGGATTTAACATATTTTCCGAAAGAGATATCGAAAGTTTAACATAACATAGAGTTTACAAAATAAATACCTTTGATCATGCATATATCATGTCACATAGCCGGGAGAAAAGGGATGTCACCATTAGCTTTCCACCATGGCCCAACCACCCATTTTTGTTTTATCCTTGAGTTAATGGTGTGATATTTCCTTTTCATGGCAGTATATATTTCAATTCTGTTCAACCAAATACATAAGGCAACCCAGGAAAATATGCATGAAATAACTGCACTTCAGGGAATTATGTTTCCAGCCCTAAGGGCATGCTGACCAATCCCCAACATAGAGCACATCTGAAATTATCCTTATTACAGAGGATTTATTGCAGTCACAAATCTGTCTCTTTAGCATCTATATACTTGTCAAATCACTCAAGAAAATCTGCTTACTGTTCGAGATAAATCATCATAGCAAATAACCTTAGAAATTATAATGATGAGGTTGTCTATACATCATTGGTCTCACCAGCATTGTGCTCAGATCTCGTGGAGAGATAGAGCTGTTAGTGAAGGCCTTGCTATGTGACAATGCTGGTTGATATGATGCTAAACAGATGGGTTACCAATCTGATTCTTCTTATGAGAATTTTTCAGATTGAGAATGACCAAGTACCATTATGAATACCTCCCTAGTTAAGAGGAAGTGTTGAAAAATGTAACTAGGTTGGGTCTTCATGACATGTGTAATTGTGATTTTATGTAATTGATGAAAAGAAGAAAAATAAAATTATTATTGTAATATGAAGCAAACAAAGTTCCTTCTACAAATTAATTATTCCAGAAGACTTGGAATATAAAAGTATCCATGAGGATACAAATATTATATATTAAAATGAATGAATAAGAATGGTTATACAATGAGAGAGAGAGGGGCTTGCTTATATACCAAGCAAGTGTCTCTTCATGGAGATTCATGTTTCATTTAGACATGACTCTTTAGTTAATAGTAATTACTAATTAACTAATAATTATTTGTGGTTATTATCATTTACATTATTTCCTATATATTTATTCATAACTTTGCCTTCCTCCTCAAAATGTTTTGTCCTCAAAGCTTGTTGATGAAAAAGGCTTGATCTCTTTTTTGGCTTTGAATGTCTCTCTCTCAGGACAATCATCTTTGTTGATACACGCTGATATGATCTTCTAAGTGACAAACAAAATTGTTGCACTGAGAAGGGATAAGACCATCCTAGATTAATCTTCTGTGGAATATTTTGATCACTAGACTTTTGTAACAATTTGTCATCATAGGACTGGATTGACATTACATCACTCTTCTTTGGAACATCAGTTTGTTGTTTCTGTTTTGAATGGTCCCGATACATAGCATGGTTGAGTTGTCTATCATGATTCTGATGCCGATAGGGAACCTTTTTGGTTTGATTTTCCCTTATTAAGTGTGACAATTTTTTCTTTTTTTGTTTTATTTACTTTAGGTTACGAGGTTACAGAATCTTCACTTGGGGTGTTTATCATCTGAACTGCCACATCTAAGTGGGTCTTTTCTTCAACTAGTTTGCATTTTTCTTAAGTTATGATATTCACTGGATCGGTATTTGTTCCTTTACCTTCAACTTGGATTGTTACAACTGGGGATTTCGATACTTCTTGAGTGAATTGTTCCAACTTGTCTTTTAATGCTTCCTTATCATCCTTAAGTTTTTTAATTTGAGTGAGTAGACTTTGATTATGGTTTCTCAGACGTAAAAGTTCTTTGATTTGTGATTTATCAATTTTATTTTCATTGTTTTGAACTTTAAGCTTTTCATCTTTTAGATCTCTAATTTGTTCTAATAAATTTTTATTAATGTTCTTTAAACGCGAAGTTTCCTCTTCTTGTTCTGATAAGTGCTTCTTGAGTTCTTTCTTTGTGACCTTAGTCCTCTTCACTTGTGCCAGTAATTTTTCGATGTGGTTTTTGAGACGAGAAATTTCTTCGCCTTTTTCCATTATTTCTTTGTAATGCATATCCACAAAATTTTTATGTTTGCGTTTTAATGCTTTCTTGTTTTGCTGAATTTTGGCTATTTTTCCATTCTCCTGATCTTTTAGCTGCACTTTCTCGGTACACTGGATTACATCATTCTGTGGGGGTGATGATGGACATTCAACTTGGAATAGGGATTCCATTTTCTTTCTCTCCTCAGCATGTTGTCGCTCAAGTATTGTGATTAATTGTTCTATATCTCTTGTGAATGATTGTTTTTGTTCATTACTTAGAGATTCCATATATATTTTTTTTTCACTTATTTTATCTCCCTTTTTTAATCTATTTTATTGTTATTCCTCTTTTTTTTAGTATATAAATATATATATATATATATTTTTTTCACTTATTTTATCTCCCTCTTTTAATTATTTTTATTGTTATTCCTCTTTTTTTTGTATATATATATATAGATTGTTTGTGTTTTTTTTTATAATTTTATAATATTCTTTATTTATTTATTTTATTTTTTTTACAAAATAATGTTTATAAATTTTGAATCCCTTTTCAATATATATATATATATATATATATATATATATATATATGTATATATATATAATCTCACCTTCTCCTTCTTCTATTTTTATTATATTTATTTACCTTTTTATTTTTTAATATCCAATTTATCTACAGACACCTTCCCGCTAACCTCATTAGACTTTAATAATCATTTTCAAAAAGTAAAGTGAAAAGGCACGACTTGTGAATATGGATGTGATTATATGAATACGATGATGCAATGGTACAAAAATTATCAACGATTATTATTGTTTTGATTAATGGTATGGCAAAAAGTGGGGAATGATGCAACTACAACAACTATGGCATATTGTGGTGCAGTGTGGGCTGAGCAGGACAATGTCAAGATCGAGACTACAAGTTGATTGTGTGGCTCGCTACAGCAGACAGATGCCTCGTATGGTGGATTTCGATGGCTGCCGTGGAAGTCTGTGGTGACGGAGTTCAGTGGGGAGCCATGGATGTATGTGGCACTGTTGGACTTGTTGTAGTCGGATATTACCGTCAACGGAGGAGCAGCGGGGGGTTGTGCGGAGGGTAGATGCGGCAAAGTATTTGGAGATGGAGCAGTGGTTGTCTGACAGTGGTGGAAGCAACACTATTCAGAGGCAGAATTACAAGGTTCCGGAGGGCTCGACGGTTGCAGCAGCACAAGTTTTTCAGTGGCAGTGGCAGCAACATGGTACAGGTTCTAATGCACCATTCAACACGTCTCCAATGTAGTGCAACAACTCCGATAACTATTGCGTGCTATGGATTGTGGCTGCCTACAGGACCGGTCAATTGGTTTTGTGCTTTTGATTTTTCTTTTTTTTGGTTTATATAAATTTATTTTATACATTTTTTTTCTATCTAACCCTTCTTCTTTTTCCTAGTCTTTCCTTCTATAATATTTCGTATATCATTTTTTTTTTTTTTTTTTTTAAATTTTTGTTTTGTGTTTTTTTTGTATGTTTTTTTTTTAATTTTAATTTTTTGTATTATTTTTTTCTCCTTTTTTTATATTATTTTGAATTTTTTAAATTATTTATTATGATATAATATATATATATATATATATATATATATATTTATTTATTTATTTATTTTTTGAATGGCCAAGGGCCTAACTGCAAGCCAGAGAAACTCCAAAACTGATAGCGAAACGCTAGAATCATGATGGCGATGGCAACACAGTTGACGACAGGTTGATGGCCAAAGGCCTGGTGATCAGCCAAATGTGGCTCTGATACCAAATGAAGCGAACAAAGTTCCTTCTACAGATTTATTACTCCAAAAGACTTGGAATATAAAGATATCCATGAGGATACAAATATTATATATTAAAATCAATGAATAAGAATGGTTATACAATGAGAGGGAGAGGCTTGCTTATATACTAAGCAGGTGTCTCTTCATGGAGAGTCATGTCTCATTTAGACATGACTCTTCAGCCTAATTACTAATTAACTAATAATTATTTATGGTTATTATCATTTACATTATTTTACATTATTTCCTATATATTTGTTCATAACATAATACTTGTCTCATCAGTTTCATGAACAAGGAATTTTATTTTTAGCGATGGCTCCCATTGTGAGCCTTTAGGAGTTGTCAAAGTCAATTTGAGTCTATGTCATGTATAAAGGACCCATCTTGGGCATGTTACATTTTTGTACGAGTCACTAAATAAGTATGAAAGCCCTCTAAGACAAGCATAAGAGCTCTCCTTCAAGTCGGCTTTAAAAAAGAATAATATAAACTCTCCAAAGGACATGTCGGATCATCATGATGGGAAACAACTATTTATAGGCAGCTCGGCCTCATTTGATAAGGCAGATTTTGGTGAAGCTTTTAGTCATGGTCTGCGATGGACAGAAGTGCAAGATAGGGAAATAGAAGCCTCTCCTCAAGCGACAAATAAAGGAGGAGAATTCGAGCTATTTGTGGCACGGTTTTGGGTACTTTTCTTAGCACGTGTGTCATATGTTAAGGGTTCTAGATTAGGGTTTCTCATTAGCAAAGGAGCCAAGAAAGGAAGCTTCTATATCAGCATACATCCGAGCCGAGGTCACAAGAGAAGTCTCCTAGTCAAGCAAAGAAGGAAGATATCTCAAATCAGATCACACATGAGAATTGCAAGGGTATAGATAGATAGAGAATTACAGATTTGTGGATAAGACCGAAATTGCAGAAGTGCACACAGTTTGACTTGCGTTGACTATAGAAGAAGGAAAGAGCTGCAAGTTTTTCTTAAGAAGGATTTCATCAAGAAAGGTGTGTGACTTGGTCTTGGAGTGGCAAATAGGTCAAGGGTCTTGGTCTTGATATTCGTTAATTGAAGTCTCTATAAGAAGAAGAATTTGTTTAGGTTTTCCTCTCAAGCTGGAGAGGTTTTGGCCTTGGTTGATACCCTACATTCTATGTCTTGTATCTTTATGTTTATGCATTGGTAGCTATTTAATGAAGAAGAACACTATAATAACATAAGTAAAAGAAGATCCTAATCTAAGAAGTAAAAAACATTCACAAGCAGTTGAAGAAGAACATTATAATAACATAAGTAAAAGAAGATCCTAATCTAAGAAGCAAAAAACATTCACAAGCAGTTATATAAGAAGAGAAATCACCTAATACTTGAATGCTCCATGTCTTCTTGTCCATCCTAGGGTTTGAGCCCTCAAATCGTACATCTTCAACACCTGTATCAATAAAAGCCAATTTTTTAAAACTTTGTCTTAGACTTGGATTGGTTTGAATTTAATGACTCGATTTACTAGAGAAATACATAAAGTATTTAAATTTTAATGAAAAATAAATTTTAAAGATTCCAAACCATTAGAGACAAAAAATGCTAAGTGTGTTCATGTATATACCATGTAAGGGTGAACATATCAAAATGGCATCACGTGCAATACATATTAGAAATAAAATAAGTAATCAATAGGCTCTAAATGGCCTCTAAAGTCCAAAAAAATTCTACAAGTTACTGGCCTAGTATAAATCACTAATCAACATCGTCAATCATCAAACTCATAACCATTGCTAGAAATGGCATCTTTAGCATGAGCTACAAGATCATCCTTTGGGATGGAGTATTTAGACTTGTTGGACTCCTTAGGCACTGTTACCCATCAAAATTGGGTAATCCATAAGACAAAAAAATTCTCCTCATTTGACAACTAGCCTGCTAGTAGCCCTATAATGGCCCAAAGATAGCTTTACATTAGAGCTCCCCACTTACACTCTAGTCAATGGTCTCTCGCATCTGACATTCTTCTTGAAGGAAAATAGGTCATCTATTAGAAGGTACATTAACCAGTCTTGTAATCATGTGTTTTCATTTAATGTTTTTGTGTATACTTATATGTATCATAGGCCAAGTTGGATGATTGTCCACTCTTGATTGTGCCCTTGTTTCCATGCTTCCCCTGAGAGGTTATCCTTTGCCCCTAGTCCAACGTGACCTCCCCTTAGGTCCTTTCTTTAGGAGGGATACTTATAGGAGGCACTTATTGAAGTAGCGTGCCCAAGGTAATCCATACTTATCACAATCCATGCTTCCCTTACTATCCACATTCATTCTTTTGGTTGATTATCATTTTTCATTGGGATTGACAATTTATATCCTTGTCTTTGAGTTAGGGCTAGGAAATTTTTCCTAAGGGGTTGATGTAGTTGGAAGAACGATAAAAGCACATGAAGACACAATTAAACAAAATAAAAATGCAAAATATGGATGGGACATAGTAAGAACATGGACAAAATCCTAACATGAGATCTACCTCCCTCATTAGCCATCATCAAGTTCCTTAGCATATCATGCTACAACTAAAAGGAAGTCTTGAATGTCCCAACCTTAATGAGCAAGAAACTGATACATCTTTAAGGGGTATTGGAAAATCATAAAGCAAGCTTGGTCTCCAAGCTATGTCTAAGGGAATATTGGACTTGGTACATACAAATATATTTGCTCCTATGTTAGTGGAATCACTCACAATGTCTAGTTACTTTGCCACATTTATAGATGACTATTTCAGGAAGAATAGGATCTACTTTCTGAAGAACAAGGGTGAGGTTTTTGGTCGGTTTTAAGAGTTCTTGTGGAGAACCAAACTTGAAAGAAGATTAAGGTATTAAGATTTGATAATGGGGGTGAATATACCTCCATTGAGTTTTAAGATTTCTACAAGGAAGCAGGGATCAAGAAGGAGCTCACAGTGCCTTACAATTCTCAGCAAAATGGGGTTGTCAAAAGGAAGAATAGGACCATAGTGGGAGTAGCGAAGGGAATGATTTATTTGCCAATACAAATTTATTGAAATTCTAAATATTACTCGTTAGAAATTTTCCTGCAATATTTGGTTTATTTCGCCTACTTGTTTAATTATTAACAAGTTATTTAACCATATAAATACTTAAATAAACACAATGCAGTGTCAACCATCTACAGATCAACAATTGAAAGAAATAGACAAACACACAAGGGACACCGTTATTTTTGAATAATTGTCCCTGGAAAAACCCAACTTGGGAAAACCGGTGCAGCAGTTCTGAGGGTTTTATTATTAAGCAACTTTTCTTGAGTACACTGGGTGCCAAACTAGCTCACCTGATAGAAAATAATCTGGCAATAATACCTCTCTTTGGAAGCAGATCTTCTGAAATTTTGCTCCACGAAACCCTCTGCGACACCTCTTTGAGGCACTGCGTCAACCCTCTTGGCCTCTTCGTCAGCGTGAAACCCTCTACGTCAGCCCTCTGAGGCTCTGCGCAACCTCTCTGGCCCTCTGCGTCACTTTTGCAACCTCTGCATCAATCATGCAGGCCCTCTAGGCCTCTGCGTAGTCACTGCTGGCCTCTGCGTAGCTCCGAGCTCTGCCTCTCTGCCTCTACGCTGGTCTTTTGACACTATCTTTGCCTCTTTGCCTTGCACTCACTGCCCCTCGTTGCAATTGATCACTGGTTCAATTTCTCTTAGCAAACCCCGCTCTAGAAAATCGAACTGACTGATCACTCTGGTGTTTCTCCAACTGACCCTCAAGCCTCCTCTTATACTTTTTTTGTTGAGTCTTCAACGATCGAGATTACATTTCAAATCAATGACTAAGATTAGATTTGGCTTGATCCATGTCATTTAGAACCTTCTAACCCAGTTTTATATTAATACCCATTAATATTTTCATTTTCCCAAATTTAGACTTAGGAACCCATTAAAAATATTAATTATTTTAATATCTCCTTCAATGGGTAGAATTTCCCGAAACCATTTCTGGGTCTTGGAGATCTCATGAGCTTTAGCCTCTTCACCAATTTTCATGGCTAGAGCACATCCGATGCTACCCCAAATCAACACTCTCTCTTATCAAGGAATGTGCTGTAGTAATACTCCACCATTGAGCATTACCCTGATCATCCGGCACTGGTACCTGTGCTGATGTTTGGCTGTGTTGCCCAACAGCCTTTGCATTGCTACATCCTATAGTGCTGCCCATGGTTCTACCACTGTCACTGCTACATCTATATGACAGCTCCTTTGCATCTGTGTTGCTGCTGGTCCTTCCTCCCAACACTGCATTTGCACTGCAGTCCTCTCTCTTCATGCTGCATCGTGCTGCCTATAGCACTACAACTACTATTGCTGCATTGCAACTTAGTTACTGAGATAATGGTAACTGATCTACCCAACCACTGACATCCTTGTCAGGCTAGAAACCCTCCTGATGCTGAAGCTCTCTCTGCCACTATCCTGTGCTCCCTCTGTTTCCTCTCCACTGCTGCAACACCTCTGTGCCTCTCACACTACTGCAAACACCTATGAGCCTTCCTGCACTGTTGCAACCTCCTCTGTGCCTCTTGCACTGCTGCAACCCTCTCTGCGTTTCCAGGGATTACTGCACTTTAGCACTCTCTACTGCTCCATCCGCATACGCTTTTACTAACATCTGCCATCCTGCTATTGTTACTTCGGGGATCCCGTAGCCAGAGATGATCCAGGAGTTTGGGTAGCTCAAGGATCCTGCCCCTCATCTCCTGTAGTCCACTTGACTACAGCTCAATGTCACCCCACCTCTTCTCTAGAGGTACATGAGCGCTCATGGCACAATCATCATCATTCTCTATCTCCTTCTCTGTCTCCATTGGCGTTGCCTTGGAGTCAAACCCCTCTCCGTTATTCTTCTTCTTAGGACATTGGGTTGCATAATGGCCAAGCTCCCCACAGTTGAAGCACTTAATTTTGGAGAGGTCTTTTTTCTTTCTCTTCCCCTGCTACCCCGTAGATTCTAGAGCTGCATCCTCTTCCTCCTCTTTCTTGACCCGGGCTCCTTTGCCGCTGCTTCCCACCTTGGTCATCCATTTGATCTTTTCTTGTCGAAGAGTTGGCCATAGTTCTTCCCATCTTGGAAGAATCGCTCTACCCAAAATACTTTGGATGAATGTTTCCCACTCCTCGGAGACTGTGTTTAGGGCGGTCCTCACCATTAATTCCTAATCTGGCGTGGACCCTATGGAAGTCAGTTGTTCCCAGATTTCCCACAACCTGCTGAGGAAGTGATCTATCTGTTCCCCTTTCTGCGTCTGATACGACCGCAACTGATTCTCCAATAGCATCTTCCTCTGCATGGAAGTGCCTTGATACAACTTCGTCAAGGTGTCCCACATTTTCTTTGCTGTATCCTTCTCGGCAATATGCTGGACTACATGATCCTTGACCCCATCAAGGATTATGCATTTCGATTTGGCCATCGCATCCTCATACTTTTCTTTATTAGTTGGGTCGACTGGGATAACCATGGTTCACAAGGCAAAGGTCTTGATGCGATGTCTATCTAGAAGAGACAAGATCCTAGCCTTCTAGATGACAAAGTTGGATGCCCCATCCAGCCTGTCCTGATCCCTTAGTCCGTTCATGGCCATCTCTGCTCTTCTTTTTGACTCCTTTGAGTTTCTACTTCTCTCCTGGAAGTTCTCTCTTTGACTCCCTCTGAGTCTCTACTTCCTTCCTGGAAGTTCTCTGCTAGATTCCCTCTAAGTCTCGATTCCCCTCTTGGAAATCCTCCTGCCAACAGTCGAATCACACCTCTTCGATCTCCTATGCTCTTGCAACACTGATCTAGATTTCTTCGCTAGAAATTTGCCTAGGTAGAGACTCTCTTTACCTTGGTTCTGTCTCGTTAGGTACTGTTCTGCCTCGACAACAACACCCCACCAACTTCACTCTCTGCAATTTGCCCACAACTTCCTATGCCCCAACAATTGAAGAACTGAGCCTCTAGGCTTTACGCAATCCTAGCAGTGGCTGAATCGCTCCACTAGCCAACTGCATCACTCCTACTTGGCTGAGCAGGATGACGTGGCTCTTCGTGAGCCTCTCACTGCTTCTGTGCTGGCCCCTTCTCTGGCTCAAACTGATGACACATGCCCTTTGTGTCACTCCTTCTCTGCTGCGTTCTGCTTAGGAACAACTTTTGTCACTCGGGACAACTATTTTTGCTGCAAATTCTCTGATTCAGCTGGTGCCCATAGCTCTCTCATGATTTGCAATGCTCTGATTGCATGTTGAAATATCTAAATATTACCCGTTAGAAATTTTCTTGCACTATTTGGTTTATTTTGCCTACTTGTTTAATTATTAACAAGTTATTTAACCATATAAATATTGAAATAAACACAATGTAGTCTCAACCATTTATAGATCAACAATTGAAAGAAATAGACAAACACACAAGGGACACCGTTATTTTTGGACAATTGTCCTCGGAAAAACCCAACTTGGGAAAATCAATGCAGTGGTTCTGAGGGTTTTATTATTAAGCAGTTTTTCTTGAGTACACTAGGTGCCAAACTGACTCACCCGACAGAGAAAATAATCCGGCAATAATACCTCTCTTTGGAAGCAGATATTCTGAAACCCTATCCAACACCTCTCTAAGGCACTGCGTCAGCCCTCCTGGCCTCTGCGTCAGCCTGAAACCCTCTGCGTCAACCCTCTAAGGCTGTGCGTGGCCTCTTTGGCCCTTTGCGTCACTTCTGCAGCCTCTGTGTCAATCACGCAGGTCCTCTGGGCCTCTGCGTGGCTCTCTCTGGCTCTGCGTCTACCTCTCTGCCTCTAATGGCACTAATAGGGAGTGACAGTAGCATTGGGTAGGAGCTGAATGAGTTGTGGTATAGGGGAATGGGACATCTACACCATGGAGCACTTTAGATGCTTAGAGAAACAGTAACAGGGGTTCCAGAACTTGGCACAAAACATGATGATGTGTGCAGAGGATGTGTACTTGGGAAGTATACAAAGGCAACATTTTCAAGAAGTGACAACAGCGCTGATGGTGGGTTAGGACTTATGCATTCAGATATTTGCGACCCATGTCCATTAGAGCTTTCAACAGTGCAGAATATTTTGTCACCTTTACTGATGACCATTCGAGGAAAACTTGGATCTACTTTTTGAAGACCAAAGATGAGGTCTTTGATCGTTTTAGAGAGTTTAAAGCTCATGTGGAGAATGCGACAGGGAAGAAGATCAAGGTGCTTTGCTTAGATAATGGTGGAGAATATATTGATAAAGAATTCAAAGATTTCTGTGTGAAGGAAGGCATCAAAAGGGAATGGACAACTCCATATAATCCACAACATAATGGTGTAGCAGAGTGGAAAAACAAAACCATTGTTGGAGCTGCAAAGGCTATGTTATATGACTAGGATCTACCTAGATTTCTATGGGCAGAGGCATGTAACACGACAATATATATTCAGAACAGGACTCCTCATAGAGCATTGGGGAAAAACGGTAGAAGGTGGCTTCATAGGGAAGAAACCAGAAGTTAGCCACTTCAGAATTTTTGGTATCGTTGCTTATGGCCACGTGCCAGATGATAGACGTACCAAACTAGATTAGATTGAAGAGAAGGGGTTCTTCGTTGTGTACAACGAAACCTCAAAGGCATACAAAATCTGCATTCCTAGCAATAGGAAGATTGTAGTAAGGCAAGACGTGAAGTTCATGGAGGACCGAGCTTTCAAGAGATCTCATGTGATGCCTGTAGGTGATCTGAATCAGTCAACAAAAGCTTCTTTGGTCCAGCAGCATGGGCAGCCAGTGGGACAGGTAGGAGGATAGTCACAAGGGTCAAGTATTGTGACCAGTAGCAATATTTTCTCAGGTGCAGGAAATCTGGGGAGTTCTTAGCAGATGGAGCAGTAGAGGCAGGATGAGGAGGAGCTCGCTGAACCTTCCACGAATAATGGTCGAGCCAGCAGAGAGGTTTGTTAGACATTGACAGATGAAGAGGAGTTTATTGGAATTCCTAGGATGAACAAAGACAACGTAGAGAGCCTGAGAGGTACCAAGTGTTTGTGGCTCAGGTTGCAGAACCTTCCAGCTTTGAGGAGGCCACACAACATCAAGTGTGGGTAGATGCCATGATAGAAGAGTATAGCTCTATCGTGATGAATGATGGTTGGGAGGTAGTGCCAAGACCGGAAGACAAATCGGTTGTAGGTTCTATATGGATCTATAAGATCAAATATGCGACAGACGATAGTGTGGAAAAGTACAAGACTAAGTTTGTGGAAAAGGGATATGCACAAAAAGAAGGGATAGATTATGAGGAGACCTTCGCTCCAATTGCAAATACACTTCTATCTGGTCAGTTATGTCCCTAGAAGCTTAGATGGGACGACAGATTCACCAGATGGACGTCAAGACAATCGTCTTGAACGGGGTGATAGAGGAAGAAGTGTACATAGAATAGCCAAAGGGCTTTGAGACTCATGAGAGGCACACTCATGTGTGCAGATTGAATAAAGCTCTATACGGACTCAAGCAGGCTCCTAGGGCATGGTATGGTAGGATTGACAACTACTTGCAGTAGATGGGATTCCTCAAGAGTGACGTAGATCCCAAACTTTACTATTTGATGGTAGAGGGTGAGCCACTCATTCTAGTCTTGTATGTGGATGATCACTTGTTGACATGATTATTAGGGCTCTTAGAGGATTGCACGAAGAACCTAGTAGCAGGATTTAATATGAAGGATTTGGGGTTGATGCACTATTTCCTAGGATTGGAAGTTTGGCAAAAGGATGGAGAGATATTCCTTGGACAAGGAAGATACACTACAGATATTCTGAAGAGTTTCAGAATGCAGGATTGTAGATGCATGTCTATGCCCATGATCACCAACTAGAAGAAGATAGATGCCTCAGATGACAAGGATGTTGACCCCACCTCGTATAGACAACTTATTGGGTTTCTCATGTATTTGGTCAACGCTAGGCCAGATATTTGCTTCACAGTCAATACCCTAAGTTAGTTCATGGTAGAATCGAAGAGGGTACATTGGGCAACAACGAGATATTCTGAGGTATGTTCGCGACACAGTCGAGTATGGGTTGAGATATACTCAAGGGGATCACATCAGACTTTGTGGCTACACAGATGTAGATAGGGAAGATAGTTCGGTGGACAAGAAAAGTACCTTCAGGTACTACTTCAGTGTTGGATCAGGGATGGTTTCTTGGTGTAGCAGGAAGCAGAAGTTAGTAGCACTGAGCTCTACAGAAGTAGAGTATATGGCAACCAACACATCTATGTGCGAAGCTATATGGCTTCGAAAGTTGCTAGTAAGCTTGTTTAGGCAAAGGATGGAGGTGACCACTGTCTACTGTGATAATCATAGTTGCATAAAGCTCTCTGAGAATCCAATGTTTCATGACAGGTCGAAGCACATCAATATTCGGTGCCATTTCATCAGAGATTGTGTACAACATGGAGTAGTCCAACTGCAATATGTTCCCACAGAAGAGTAGGTTGTAGATATACTCACGAAAGCTCTAGGGAGCGACAAGTTCGTCTATTTTAGAGAACACATGGGTATCATGGAGAACCCGTTTTAGTAACAGGGACAAGCTACTTTGGATGATTTTTAGTTGCAGATATTGCAGTTGTAGCAACAATAGATGAGAGGGAGTTGCAATGTAGAGGTAGTGTTGGCATTAGTTCTCCAGGATTAGTAGCAACACAAATGCAATGTATATCAGAGTTGTTGGACACTTAATCCTCTAAGGGTTGGTGTGGACGCTGAACAATCAAACGGAGTCCAAGGGACCACTTGGAATATGAAAACAAGGGTCACTCCTATTTATTATAAATATGTATCATTGTGAATAAGATATGCAATTCATTGATTTATCATTCAGATTCTGTTCACATTCCATGTATGTCTGACATGGTATCAGAGTGGGCGATTGCTGGTCTTGCTCCATTTTGAGCCATTATTTTCCTGCCATTATTCTCTGCTTTTTGCGTCAAATAGTTTGATGTCTGTGTACGCTGCTCTAGGCATTGTAATGAAGTGAAGGTTGGACTATGCGATTGTGTGTTGAAGAATATGATACGCTAAAGGATGATGACACTTTGCAATGACTTCCTGGGTGAGCGTAGACTGTGTGTTGGCTCCCTGCATATGTTGGTATTTAATTTATCGACTGTACATTGAAGTTTTTGGATGGTCGATGAAGTTTTCAGTTCATTGAAATTCTTTGATGACTATGCGTTGTCTTGGTTCAAAAGGTTGATAATGTCATGTTTTTTAAATATCGAGTGTTGAATGAAAGTCAATACATGCTTTGAGTTTCAGTTTCTTCCAATGGACATGTGTAATGGCATGATGGTGGTATCATTCAACTTTGCCTTACCGCAACCTTGAGATACCTGCTTTCAGTTATTTAGAGGACAGAGCATTAGTGTGCAGTTATTATTTGAAAACCTGGCATACAATGCTTCTAGGCTTTCCATTTTGCATATTCCAGTTAGAGCGCTATGATTAACTTCTGCACAGTCGACTCATATACAACGCTGTCCCCGTCCTGCGACCCATATACAACATTGTCTCTGTCTTGCGGCCCATATACAACGCTTTCTGTCTCCATATATGCTTTCTGTGTATTCATTGCCTGCACCTGCGACTCTTTTAACGTTGCATGCTGTAACGCCATAATGCCATACCACCAGTCGTAACGCCATACCGATATTCATTTAACGTTGTCTCCATATACAACGTGGTTTCCGTTGTATACCACTGTTTGCAATAACTATACCGTCACTGTCTTCTAGTGTTCTGTTTGGAACACTGTGGTTTTGGCCTCTATATGCACAGTGCTCGACCGACATAAAATAATCCTCCACAAAGGTTGATAGCCATTCCAGGTCCGCAAGGGTGTCCATAGGAATGCAAAGCTCGACAGCAAGAAGCTTCTCTGTAACTTGCTGTTGAAGTTTCTAAGTTTACTTAGTTAGAAACCCTCCATGCACTTTATCTGATTTATTCCTACCTACTTGTTATTTTCCTTAACAAGTTATTTACAATGTAAATACTAAAAATAAACACTA